>VYXD01014206.1:555285-589282 GCA_013397195.1 Hylia prasina
AAAAAAAGGCCCAGTAATATGTGTCAAGTAGTTTATAAATGACTCTGCTATTAATTACTGTCCTGTGGTAGTGTGGGAGGTCAACATGGTGCATTGTTACCCTGCAATAAAATAAGTAAATGTAATAGGAGATGAAGTACTTTCTTAGGTTATCTGTCCCTCTGGGAAACTTATACTATTTTTCTGTTGTAGATTTTAGCATCTAATATTAGCAATATTTGACCCAGACTGACATCCTGAGCTCACCTTCTACCAGCCCTGCACCCAAATCCTCTGCCATGGATGACTTGTGCTGTTTGCAATGTGAAGTTCTGTTGGAAGATGAATTTTTACTGCAGATCACCACAGATTATGCCTGCACTGCCCAAGACACCCATCCTTACCTGCTTTTGCTATTGTGACCCAATAGATGTGAAATGCAGACAGAGACTAAAAAGAAGCACCAAGTCTATGAAATTGCCAAAGATACATCTCTACAGGGCACAGAACAGGACTGGCTCTGCACTGAGGATCCAGTTTATCTGATCCGTATCAGCTTGTGAGTCATCTCTGTTGCTGAAGCATGGACTTTAAAAGGTCTTGCTCCATGGCAGGTTATGGTTGACAGTACAAATCAGCAATGCATGGGGGAAAAAGAACTCACCAACTTTAGAAGAATATTCAGTTATTTCCCAGAAATCCATTATCAACCCAAGGTCACCAAGAATTAACCAACATGAGAACCACAGGAGTTAAAGTCTGGCTGGCTTAAAGACCCAGACACTGTTACCTCCAACCTTTGCCCAGTCCTGGAAATTTGTCCCCAAGGACATGGGAGACTAATTTTCACATCTGATCACAGGAAGAAAGTGGGATGCTATTTACAGCACTGAAGGACACAAGACTCACTGCCCTCAGCTTTATCAAAGTGAGGAATTTAAGCACAAAAAGAATCCTTCCTCCTTCTCCCCATTGTGTGCCACCAAGTTAGAAGCTGCACACAGGAAAGACATAGACCAGGCATGGTGCGCCAGCATGCTCCTGTTTTTCCCAGGGCAATGCTTCATCCTCATCCTGCCCAGGCAGCTGCCTCTGATGCTGAACTGAGAGCTGCCTCTGTGGATGAAAAATGTGAGTCTATAGTCACTTCAGCTTCTCCAGGGATTGGGACATCAGAGTTGAGAGCTTTGTTTCTGTCCTGTTCCAATTAGGAAAAAAAAAGACAGAGATTCATGCAGGTCAGGGAGTTCCCACAAGTGTGAAGGGTTAGATAACAAACTAATGGCAAAGGGAGGAATGAGGAGGTTTCCCTTCTACCTGTAACTAAAAATCCTTTCTAGTGCACAGGACTGCACTTAATATTTTGTGTCTCCCCATTTTCTCTGTTAGGTTCTAGCAACAAGGCCCAGCTCTCTCCTCGCTCATGTTTTCTGAGATGTTGGGTCTGAGGAGTGAGTTTTGTTTACAAAACTCTCCCCCTTAAGTTTCTCTTCATAGTAGGACATTATGAGCAGCTCTCCTGTGCATGTTGGAAGGGCTTTTTTAATCTTGTTTTAAACACTATTAGTGCCAGACATGAAGTACCAAAAGTATTTTAGGGCATTTTAACTCTTCTTGTCAATAATGGTGTAGTTAAGTTGAAGTTAAAATCTCACTTGCTTCTGATTGAGAGGAAGATTATCTTGCCTGCACCTCGATCCATGCCCACTGAAGCCTCTCTTATATTGGTGGGAATGGATCAAAATAGAAGAATTTGAGGATCTTTTCCCCACATTTTTCTGTTTAAAAAATTTCAGTTAAAAATTTTGTTAATAAAATTCGACTTTATTTTTTCCTCCTAACCACCCCAGTAGCATTTTTTNGTAAAATTTTTGTTAATAAAATTTGACTTTATTTTTTCCTCTCAGCAACACTGCACACCATGACTAACCACCCCAGTAGCATTTTTTACCAGCCACCAAATTTTATCACTGGCTTTACCTGTTGGAAATAAAGCCAGGGGTGTTTCTTCATGGTGGAATTGGCATGCTACAATGTGTTTGGGCAACCTAAATCCCACCCCAGTGCTTCTGCCTAAGGTTTCCTGCCAGCTGGTGCCAGATTGTCAGAGGCACATCACTGACAGGCAGCTCCAAGCACAGGGACCAAGCCAAAGAAGGGCTCTCAGGAGATATCATGGCTGTTGCCCCTAGATATACAACCTCCTCTCAGAACTATTAAGCTGCCTGTTTGTTCCAAAGCCACAAATTAGGTGAAGGTTGAGAGCACTTATCAGTAAGTCAGGACAGAGGCAAATACACATTGCCCAGGGTGTTGCAAACACCCTCAGAACAAACACTTCAAATCCAGGGAATTCAGTTAAGGTTGATTAAATGTTTAGTGGTATTTCTATACATTACAGCATAGACTAAAGGTGTTCCATATCTGAAAATAAAAAATTGGGTTGGAAGACAAATGTCTCATGCAACATTTCAAATATTGTACATTTTCAAAAAAAAGTCACAAACCTGTAATTCATCTGAACAAATCAACTGATTTCTCTCAGACTGAGAGCATCACATTTTGATACGCCAAAGTGTTTAAATATATAAAGTCCAGTTTTAGGCTCTGTGACCTCTGCCTCTGTGACTAACAAACCAGAAATTTCACTCTGACCCACAGCTATAAATCAGACCTGCATTTCCATCAGTCCCCACACTGAAGTATCTGCCTGTTTTGACTCAGATGCCACCAGCTTCAGACCTCTTCAGTGCTGAATGCTTCAAAACCTGATAAGCTCCTTCTGGGTAAGTTCTTTGTCTTTTGAGCTTTGTCCTGTCTTTTTAATGCAGACATTTATTTTGTGAGGAGGGTAAATCTTGGGCTTTTTCATGTCTCTGCTTCCTCATCTTGAAATTTGCTTATCATTATATTTCTGCAAATACTGCTAAAAGTTATCCTTGCCTTGACTGGTCCTCAGAAGACATGCTTATTCAGGGCTTTAATCATTTGCTGATTAACTTCCTGTCATTCCTTGGTTTATGGAATTCCTAAATCCCTCCTGAGAGATTATGATCTCAGAACTAAACCAAGAACAAGTGTCTTGACATCTCTAGTAATTCCAGTGCAAACAAAGATGAACTGAGACACAAACTCAGACTTGAAAGGGTAGGAATTAGAAGGGTTTGGACAAGGCTTGAGATTTCCTGATAGATTATTTCTGTTGAGGTGAGGCCTGCAAGATCATATCCACATCACTGAGCAGACACTTCACATTACAGGGTGTAAAGTCCTGTGTTAAGGCCCTCAGAATAAAATGTGGGATTTCTGAGTTTTCTGTTATTCATTTCAAATCCACACCCAAATAGCTTTTAATATTTTCTTTCCACAGTCATGTTTTGCCTTTTAGTCCAAGCAACTTCACACAGGTTTGTTTCACAAGACTGGAACCATGTCTGGCTGTACTGTAATTCATCATGATAGTATTCAGAGCATGACTGTTGTTTTGTCACATCCTCATAGTCTTAATTTTCTCAGCAAATGAAGAATTAAAGTTGACTTTGATTTTTACTCCCAGCCTTTTCTGATTGAAATAGTCTCCTATTTATTTCGTTCCATGAAGGGCACAATAACACTTCTCTGTAACTGTTCTCAGCTACTTTCTATTATGGTGGTGCAAAACCACACAGACATCAAACAGCATCTTTTCTTTCCAACCTTCTCCTTTGCTTTACTTCATTCCTTTTGGCATTTCATCCCTTTTGTGCCTAGTGCCACAGCTTGGTGCACATCTATTCTGCATCCACCTGCAGCTAGTTTTTGTAAGAGAGTTGATATATAAACAGCAGGCTGAACTGATACATGTAACTGAGGTGTAAGCATCACCCTGAAGCCCTCGCAGCCCTGCTGTGTCCTGGGATTCACCAATGGAAATTACTAATTTATCTGAATGTTAACATGATCTTGATGATGTTGGTACCACAGCAAGTTTTGCTCTGCACATATACACTGCTCTGCTTCATGCAAAAATGAGTTGGTGAAAAAGGCCAGTCTGGAAAATACATCCTTGCATTAAGAAGCACAACACTGCAGCAGCCTGAAGTATTGCTAATCCTGACTGCAGGATGACCCCAGAGTTAGATCCTTGTTCCACTGTAGGTGATCGAGTAGGAATGATGCTCTGTGGAGAAAGGGGATCTAATCTGCTCTATCCATTCTTTCAGCTGGAGTTTCAGCTCATCATTCTTTGCTTAGGGAACTGTGTGTTTTAGCATGCTTTTGGAACACTAAGGGATAGGTGAGATCCTTTCTCCATCTGTCTGGGAAGGCTGAGAACACATCCTGCTTCAACAACTGCACCATGGATTTGCATGTTTGCCTCTACATGCCATTCACTCATCTATTTACCTCCTGCCTCTATACAGAAAAACTTTCTGAAGAGCTTGGTTTCTGTCAGGTGACATCTTGAGTGAATTTCACCACAGCTGAGGGGCTGACGAGCTTTGCTGGACAGACAGAGGAGGAAATTAAGGTACTTTTAACATATATATATTTGTAAATATTTATTTTAGGCATCCTTGCATTAATGGATTTGAAATGCATCAGCAGCTTGGCATACACTGCTACCCGGCGGTTCCTCCGCCTATCCCTGCCCGCAGGCTCCTCCTGGAGCAATGCCCCGTCAGTCCAGAGAGCGGCTCTGCGCTTCGGGCAGCGCCACTTCACCAAAACCACTTCTCCTCCTCTTCTTCATCCCTCCCGCCCCTTCGTCACCTTCCTCAAACCTGCGGCCACTTGAGCCGGGCGGGGCAGCTCCGCCCCGCCTGGGTGCGGGCCCCCGGGCGAGCCGGGGTGCGCACGGCTTCTCCGGGAGCCGACATGGAAACGGAGTCGTTCCTCGGAGTGAGTAAAACAGCTGGGAAGAAGGAGAAGGAGGGAGGGAGGGATGCGGCTCCCCGGAGGGCTGGGCAGCGGGAGGCGGGGGCAGCGCAGAGCCCGGGCCGAGCCCCATGGGCCCTGAGGGGCTGGCGGCCTCCCCCTCACCGGGGCTGCTCGGGTGCAGCTCCTCACAGGGTTTCCTGTAATTCCCGTGAGGGCTTTCTTAGCTTCTGGGTCGGCTGCAGCACATGTGTTACTGATGTCATCGTGAATCGTTCTTTAATTATATGTCCCTCCCGGAACTGCGTTGGCCGGGGTTTGGCCGTGTCCCAGCGCGGGGCACAGCCCGGGCGACGGACAGTCAATCCGATGCTCTCGTGTCCTGGGGCTGGAGGATGGTGATTTCTAGCGGCTTTACACGTCTGCATGTTTTATTGCTTGTTTATTGCACGTGTCCCGGTATAGTCCTCAAAATGTAATTGCTGCCTGCATGCAGAGCACCCAAGGAAGGTCAGAGAGATGATGTGAACAAGCGGAGCAACTACAAGGGTAGTTAGGATGGGTTGTTCCTGACTGGGAGCCAAGTGCCCATCAGAGTCTCTCTATCACTCTTCTGCACAGCAAGGGGAGAGAAAAATGTAATGAAAGGCTCATAGGCCAAGATAAGGACAGGGAGAGATCACTCACCAGGTACCATCACAGGCAAAGCAGACTCGACTTGGGGAAAATATTGACTTCATTACCAATGAAATCAGAATAAGGTAATGAGAAATAACCAGCAAATCTTAGAACACCTATCCCCCACCCCTCCATTCTTCCAGGGTGCAATTTCACTTTTGATTTCCTGATTTCCTCTACCTCCTCTACCTGCAGTGGCACAGGGCGATGTGGAATGGAGGCTGAGGTCAGTTCATCAAGTGTTGTCTCTGCTAATCCTTCCTCCTCAGAGGGAGGACCCCTCACTCTCTTCTGCTCCAGCATGGGGTCCCTCCTATGGGAGACAGTCCTCCACAAATTTCTCCAGTATCAGTCCTTCCCAAGAGCTGCAGTTCTTCGTGATCTGCTCCAATGTGGGTCCTTTCCATGGGGTCACAAGTCCTGCTAGCAAACCTGCCCCAGTGTGGGTTCCCCTCTCCATGAGACCACAGGTCCTGCCAGGAGCCTGCTCCCACATGGGCTTTCCCTGGGAAGCCTTTGAATGCCTTTGGGCATTCACCAGCTCTAGTGTGGGACCCTCCACAGGGTCTGCTGCTCCAGATGGATGTCCATGGGCTGCAGGGGCAAAGCTGCCTCACCATGGTCTTCACCATGGGCTGCAGGTGAATCTCCGGTCCAGTGCCTGGAGCACCTTTTCCCCCTCCTTCTACACTGGCCCTGGTATCTGCAGAGTTGCCTCTCTCACATATTCTTACTCCTCTATTCCTGGCTGCTGTTGCACAGCAACTTTTTTCCCCTTCTTGAATCTGTTACCCCCGAAGCTCTACCACTGTTGTTGATGGGCTCAACCAGGCCCACCTTGCAGCCAGCTGGCATTGGCTCTGTTCTACATGGGGAAAGTTTCTGGTAGCTTCTCGCAGCAATCAGCTCTGTAGACTCCCCCACTGCCAAAACCTTGCCATGCAAACCCATCACAGTAGTTTATCACACAGTTGTGTGTAGGATGGATTTACATGTCTGGAAGAGGGGAATAAAGAAACAGTTCTCATTTGTGAAGTTTAGGATTTAGTCGTGAGAAGCAGCAGCTAATGGTTGCAGTTTAATTTCTCCAGGCAAGCCTTGGTTTCTCCCTAAAGGTTGCCTCTCAAGCATAAGGTAGCAGCTGAGTTTAAAGGCGGCAGTGCATCTAGGGCTTTGAATTGCATGGGGGAGCAGGACAAAACCTGGTCCAGTCACTTTTCTACAGGACTTGATAAGCAGATGGCCATGGTGCAGCTCCTGCCTTGCCCTGCCAGTGGCTGCCATCCCCAGTCTCAGGGTACTGTGGAAGAAGAAGAGGAAGAGGAGAATGAGATGTGCATCTCTCACATGTCTGTGTTTGCAGGACTGCAGTGTGTCTTGGTCTTGCCGTTTCTGCTCTCTCCTGGCTTTCCTCAGGCCCAGCAGGACACTCTTTGTGAAGTGTCCTGGTGCTGCAGAGGCTGGGGCATTGATGGCAGCTTGTGCCAGGCTGACAACCTGCTGCCTGTGGGCTTTGGCTGGACAATGCCAAGGGGTCTCTTGTACAGCTCAGCAAAAGCAATTGCAGGGCTTGATACTTCTGCAGGGACTTCCTCAGCATGTGCTATCCTGACTCCATGGTGAGCTGGAGAAAGGGACCATCATGGCAGAAATCCAGCTTTTTTCTGTCAGCTGTGGGGCTGTGCCTGTGTTAGCCCAAGCAAGGCGGTGAGAGCACATGGCAGGAGGAGAGTGGCAGCAGGCAAACCTGGACCCTTGGACGCATCCTGGGGATGCTGTCAGTGCAGAGGAGCCTCTGCTGGGACAAGGTGTGACTGCCTGGCAGGGCTTAAGGGTCTTGCTGTGGGTCCCTGGAGTGATGGGTGCCTGCTCTGCAGGAGCGTGGGTGGCTTTGTGGAATTGGAGAGCCCCAAAGTCTCTGGAAAGGGAGCTGTAAATCTCCCCCCTCAAAAGAGGAAAAGCAATGCTTATAGTCAGGTTTCTAGTCTACATGCAGAACCTGAATAAGTGCTGCTGTATGCTGGGGTGCCTCACAGCTCATGTCAGCTTCAGAGCTGGAGAAGAAGAGACACCATGCAGTCTTTACTAAACAGCAATGCTGTTTTAAGCACCTGCAGCCCCTGTCCACGCTGATGCTACTTGGTACAGAGACTAGAGCAGAGCAGCTGTGGGTGAGCAGTGGTGTGCAGTCTGATGAGGCGTGAAACAGCAAAAGGTGACAAAAGGAGCTGCAGACATCTGTTGTCTGAACAAGGGTCTGTGGGAGACAGAAGCTCATCATATTAAAGTGCAGAGCCAGAGGGTAGGTGAGTTGATCTGCCTGAGATCTGAATATTTTTCCAAGAATAAGAATAGCTGATGTGGCATATAGAGACCATTATTTTCTTGCAACTCAAAGATGCACCAAGGGCACAGCAAGGCAAGCTGGGCAGGTGAAGCTTTGTGCATTGGTATAAAAACAGATTGTATCTTTTTGTGTCGTATGGACATAAAGCTTAGGAATGCAGTTCCTAAAGTTGCCATTCAGATGACCCTATGTGACTGTCAAAAGAAAAAGAAATCTACTGCACCATGTTTAAGGAAATGTTCTTCATACAAGCGTTGTGGCTCTCCAGTATATAAGGAAAACCCAACCACCTCCTGGGAGAAACAATCTTGAATGAATATGCTAAGATGCAGCAAAAGAGACCAAGGACCAGTGAGGGTGTTTGCAGAGTACAAAACCTCAAAAATACGTATCTGGCTGTGATACCAAACAAGAGGGCATCATTTACATTGGCAGCTTTTAAATAAAAGCATTAAAAAGGAAGCTGTGATATTAATGATGGTAATCACTGTGCCATGATCTAAAAGAAACCCTCACACTAGCTGTGACAAAATAAAGCCTTGAAAGCAGTGAAAAGAAGGAAGGCTCTAATCTCCAGACTACCACCTGAACTAGGAATGTCCTAGGAAAAAAAGCCCCAAAACACAGAGAGCTTATTTTTGTGTTCTGCACAATCCAGGAGATCATAAAATGAAAAATGAACAGGATAACTCTAATAGGCCCTGGTGATGCCATGATTTCTCATCTGGGTTTCATCCACTGGCACTCCTGCCTGATCACTGCAAATTTTGCAGAAGATCCCAGAGAAGAACAGTTCCAGAGTACTTTCAGGAAGATCAGACCAAACTGAAATACTTACGATCATGGACTCATAGAGTAATAAAAACATCTTTGGTGTTCTCCAAAGCAGGAATAGGGAGAGGAAGGTTTTCCTCTTTGACCCCAGATGCCAGCATGACCTGGAAATCCAGTGTCCTGACTTCTTTGTAAAGGCTTTTCATAGATGTACTCCTGTGGCACCTGATTTGATCCTTTAAGGTAAGTGCTCTCTAGGGACCTGAAGGTAGCAGACCCAGCCCCTGTCCCAACCCTGCCATCAGTCCCCTTGCCATGCTCCTGGGACTGCAAAGGGTAAAGCAATGGATGCAGTTTCACACTGGAGGGAGGTACTCTTTGAGATTTCACAATAGCCAATATAGGCAGTAATTTCTCCATACCAATGAAATATTTGTCTTGGCTCAGTTTTTTCTCTCACATGGTCAGTTTGCAAGCCTGAAGCTGGACCTCACCCTTTGGCATTGTGCTGGGAGACAGTGTTATCAAAAGCAGCATATGCCATGGCTGATAAGCTCTTGACATTTTGCTGCAACTACTTGAGAGAAGGGTTGGCATTTTTTAACATCTATAAATCCATCCTACACAGGTCCAATGTCACTAATTCAACCCAGTATATGGAATGATTTATTGTTTTTCTTTTCCTTTTCCCTCCCAGAACACCCTATGAAGTCCCAGAGGACATTCCAATGGAAGGCCCTTTGCAAACCTTTGTTCACGTGTGCCATGAAAATGGTCAATGGATGTCACGGTTACCAGAGAAGCTCTGGGATATTCCCCTCTATAACTTAGCTCTTCCAGGTAAAGATTAACTTTTGTTCTCCACTGTTTTGCTAGCTTGCCATTAGAGCATTGGAATATCCTGTTTGTCCCATTTCAGGATGGTTATGTTTATTATTTGGGTCAGTGTGTGGGGGAGGGTTTGTGTGATGTTATGTGAATAATGTTGGTCTGTAATGTTTGAGGTTTCTTAGAGGGGAGGGGTGAAAAAGGAATTTTTCATTTTTTTTAGAAATTAAAAGAAAGAGGCACTTTGCATCATCTTGTCAGATACTATTAATAATCTAAGGATTGACTTATTGGGCACTGATAAAATTTTCCTAATTCTTGTGACTTCCTATATAATAAAATATTTCCAGGAGGGGAGAGTTAATGTTTTACCTTATTACTTGTTTTTTTTTACAGTCTAAAAGAGCCTGTGACGTTGCAGAAAAAGGAGAATTGAGACTTGTAATTAACATGATTTTATTAATGTAGACTGTTCTTTTTCTACATGATCCAGCTTATAAAAACTGGATTTATTGTGTTATGTGTAAATGCATTTAAATGACAGCTGTGTATTATTAACCTTTCTTTGGTCATATTATTGCTTCTTTCTGCTGCCTTGATTTTTTTCCCCCCTCTCATTCTGTCCAAAAAATTTATGGTATAATATGATTTCACTGGCACATGGAGAGGCACTGAAGGACCATCAGCTCTTGAGTGATTCCCTTTGCCTCCACATCAAAAATGGCACTGAAGAAAAGTCTAGCCCATGTTTTCTCTCACATCTGTAGATGTGACAGGTAGTTTGGGAGGAAAGCGGCACAGCGTGTAGATGAATGTTTTATGTAGTCTACAGGATCACAGGTTCATTTTGGGAAAGCCATATGTTTAGAGATAGTGTGAATTCTTGTCTTCAGTGGGTAGAGCCCTGGGAGAACCCAAGAATTATAATGTTTTGGCTTCTTTCTGCCCGTTGTGAGCAAACGGAGTGTGGAGTTCCAATTAAAATTGAAACCGAGAAACTTATTTCATGGAGGCTTCTTAGATAATGTAATTTGAATTGATGTTAGCTTCAAAACAAGTACATCTCTGTTTAGGATAAAGCCTGTGTAAGAGGACTAGGACAGGTACTATTAAAAATAGGATTTCTTATTTAACTATCAAGAGTGGAAAAAAGAAAATACATATCTGTCTAATGACTGAAGAAAGAAGGTAATAGTCTTCTCTTTTTCTATTTTTGTATTGCAAAACCATTCAAAAGTCAGTAGCACACTCAGTGGGATTTTGTTTTGCTGGAAAAGGAGCCATGTTGTTTCTATAAGACTTTCACCTGGTGTTCCTTGGCCATCATAGAAAGGGGAGAACCTGCTAATGGGCTGGTTTGCCTTCCTGGCTCTCCCTCTAAGGGTGACCTTGTTATTCTTGCAAATGTTTGTTCTTGTGAATATGCCTGCAGGGAGAACAGGCATGAAGAACAGCTGAAGGCAAGTCCATTTCAGCAAACATTAGAGGAATTTTACAAGGCATTGCAGGCCATTAGCTTGGAATATTTTGGTGTCTGTCCAGCTGACCTACAAAGCTGATGTAGTCCAAGTCAGAACACAAACAGATCAAGACCAACCAGGTCAAGACAGCTCTGGCAGGTTTCTAGAGGGAGGAAACCCAGTTTGGAAGTGGAAGTTTATCTCATAGAAGGCATGCAAGAAACATGACAGAGTGGATTCTGAAAGCATGATGAAGAGACAGTGGCAAATCTCATTAATTAGTGTTGTGCTTGCACCAGATTCAGCACAGTGCTGCTGGGGAGGTGTGGATTCAAGGTCTGGAGCTACTTGGCTTGGTGCTAGCTCACTATCTTTGCATCATATATGTTGTGTCATGGATGTGCTCATCTTCCTTTCATTACTGTAACTCATGACATCACAGAAGACTCCTGAATAAAAGATTACAATCCATTTGCTGGTTGGCATCCATAGATGCAACACCCATCAGTGGAATCCTGCTCATCTCTCTTAGACTTGGATTTGGTCCATGGATGTTTAATAGTTTGACTCTTACATCTTCTAACACATATTTCTTTTATTGCATGACCTCAATATTTCAGATCTTCCATCTGCAATGAATGTGTGGTTTGGGTGTTTAAAGCAGTCAAATAGATCAAAAATGGCTTTTAGAAGGTGAAAAAATGGAGTGAGACATCAAACTATTATTGACAGTTCCAAAGAGTTTTTATGTCCAAACCAATCCTTTTTACTTTGTTTACTAGAAATATTTCCACTGGCACCAGTAAGACTGACAGTTCAAGAAAGCAGTTCCTAGCACCAGTGAACAATTAGTTTGACAGAAGACTTAAACCCCAAAATGATAAGCAGATTCTTTGCAGATACTCTGTTAAGATCCAGGCAAGTCACTTCACTGAGTTGTTAGCTTTTCTTATTGATGCTTTATAAAACTAGAAGAAATAATGGAACAGAAAAGCTAGCAAAATCACTCGTTCCCTGTCCTGATGAAATTGTGAGTTGCAATAGTTTCATCTAAACATGATGCAAGAGATGTGTCAGATTTATTAAGACTTCAGGGAAATAAAATATTTGGGCAGACTGTTCTTGGCTCTAGTGCCTGCGTAATTCCCTGTGCTGGAAAAAGTCAGGTAATTTTTGAAGTCCATTAAATGAGGATCTTGTTCATCTTTCACTCATAAACTTAGACTTGGATTTGTCTCAGAAACCTCCAAGCACTCTGTTTGTTGTTTTTGTAGGGGAGGTGGGGGTTTAGTTCAGGAGGATATTTTTGGCAGATATTTAAGACATAAGTGGTTAAAGTGCCAAGTTAAGTGTTGGTCCAGTCAAAGATGCAATAACATGAATTTCTGCTTTCAGTCATATTTTCCCCTGCAGAGATGAGGGTATTGGACAGTGAAATCCTGCATTTGGACAAATGAAAACAGGAGTAATTCTAGATAAATTCAGCCTTCAGCTATTTATTCCCTGAAAAAATATGTTTTCACATCAAGATAATTATTTTGAGGGAAGACAGCATTTGAAACAGATCATTTTATTGTGGTTTGGGGCGAACAACAGCGATGTGTAGTTTAGATGCTTTATTGAAAAGTGTCAATGCCCTCCCTTCACAAGGATTTCACACTAAGCTTATTAATATTAGGTGAGCAACCCAGAGGTGGACAACTCCACATTTTTGCCATAACTACAGAGGCTCTCAGACAATAGAGGTGTGTGGCTTGCAAATGTGGTGGCCTGTCAGGTGTGCACGTGAAATTAAGCCATGGAATGTGGTCTCGAGTAGTACATTTCTTCTGTACATTTATTTTTCTATTCTACAGGGAGTCATGACACTATGACCTACTGTTTGGATAAAAGCTCTGCTGTCAGTGTCAATGAGTCCAAGCTGGTGAAGTTTTTAAACAAATGTCTGCCCTGCATTGTGCGCCCCATTATCATGAAGTGGTCTGTAACACAGGTAACCATCATCTGGCATTCTCTTATTGCCTTGGGAAAGTTGAAGCTTGTGGTGCAGGGGTGAGTGTACAGTGACAGAATACCTGCTGCCCAGAAATGTGTGCTCCCATGAGATGCCTTGCTTGGGTGTTGTGGTTTAGCCCCAGCCAGCACTCAGCCCTGCACTGCTGCTTCTCACTGACCCTCGGTGAGATAGGGGAGGGAATTGGAAGGGTAAAAGCTGGAGAGCTTGTGGGTTGAGATAAAGACATTTTAATAGGTGAAGCAAAAGCCACATGTGCAAGCAAAGCAAAATAAGGAATTAATTCACTACTTCCCATGGATTCAGTCATCTCCAAGAAAGCCAGGCTCCATCATGAGTAATGATATCTTAGCCTGACAAACACCATCACTCTGAACGTTCCCTCTCTTCTTCAGCTTTATATGCTGAGCATGACTCCTTATGATGTGTGATATCCCTGTGGTCAGTTAGGGTCAGCTGTCCTGGCTGTGTCCCCTCCCAGCTCCTTGTGCACCCCCAGCCTCCTCTCTGGTGGCCTGGGGTGAGAGGTAGAAAAGGCCCTGACTCTGTGTAAGCACTTCTCAGCAACAGCAAAAACATCCCTGTGCCATCAATGCTGTTTCCAGCACAAACCCAAACCACAGTTCCATGCCAGCTAATGTGAAGAAAATTACTCTTCCCTATCTCAATCCAGCACTTCAGAGTATGAGATAGGAGCTATACATCTCTGGTCGTCTTTTCTGGGGAAAAAGCATGCAGGTGAGGCAGGGATGATACTTAAAGTTGTTGCTTAAAGCTGACCCTTGGCACTAGAAACCCTTTTTCACATGTTTATGGTGGTGGTAACTAACATTTCATATTAATGTAGTTAACAGAGGTTTTCTTTCTCTTGCACTTCGTTCAGAAGGTATTTGCTTGTCATTTTTGCTGCCACTGTTGTGTGAGATGTCAGTTGTTTTCCCCACCTATAGTGGGTATTTAATCAGCAGCAGAAACAGAAGAATCCCTTGTTGAAGGGATTTTTGTCCCATAAAGATTAAGACACTGAAGGTGTGGTCCATCATGTAAGGTTTAGTTAACTTTCTAAAATGTGCAAATATTAAGATAGTAGTTATCTCTTTGTTCATCACAAATGTATGTTAAAGACAAAATTGCGGATCATGATTTAAGCTACAGCTTTTGAAGATTCTTCCAAAGAACAGACTTTCCTAACATCAAAGAGGTACTAAAAGTCTTTCTGTTTTTGTTTTAATTGGAGGAGTAGTTAATTATTAGGGAATTAAAACTGAATAACTGATAGGTAGCAATAAGCATGCCAAGGTTTCTTTTGCTGTGTTTGAGCAGCTCTGGAAAACTGGAGTCTTAGACACTACCAGGTATCGAATATGAACCACAATGATGAGCTGTTGTTGAAGGGCACTTGCTTAGCACAGATCCTTGTTTATTTTGAGCTGCTTTTTTGGGGAGGACTTCAGCCAATGAAAGATTTAGAAATCTCCTAACATGTGGGTTTCCGGCTGGCAAAGTGACCCTGTTGGTGACAAACAATCTCTTAACATCATTATAGTAATTTTCTGGTCCAAACCCAGTGTGACAAGCAGGAAGTGGCCCAGTGCTGATAGGGAAGAGGCACAGCTACAATCCTGCCCCTCCTTAGCTCTGCCATGCTGCAGTTATCTCTGTGGGGAGATGACTCCACCCTTTGGTATCCAGAACAGACACCATGGAGCCCTACTGATGGTAGGATCCCCAAGTTCCTGGGTGGCCCAGTGCCTGGGAGTTGCCTGCTTGAGCCCCAGCTGCTGTGGCTGTCAGTCTAAAGGGCCAAATATTTCCTGTATAATGGCCATGTAACTTCCAGTCATGCCCTGGATGCCTGGTGTGAGATTGAAGCACTAAGCAGCATTCCTCAGGGCTTCCTTTTAAATTTTGCCCTTGAGGGGTCGATGTTCACACTGCCTAATTCACTATCTAAACCCAGGTGACTAATTAGAGAGTCTAATTTGTCTCGTTTTCCCATGTAGTCAACAGATCAGAAATGAATTTGTCTGAAGAGCAGTTCAGAGCAGCTATTTGATTTGGTGCTTTTTCTGGCCACAAAGGTTACATATGACCTACAGCCATGTACACTCCCCTCTTCAACATGCTCCAAGCAAAAGTGTATGGCTCATCCAGCTGCTTCAGTCTGGTGGAGACCAAGCAGGCACAGGAGGAGCTACTGGCCAGACCCACTGCCCCCCCTGGGGCACACAGGGCTGGTCTGTCCCAGCCCAGCCCCTTGGGCACAGCCTGGGGAGGACCAGTTCATGTCCAAAGAACAGCAAGTTAGGGGGTTAAACTAGACAAGGTGAGCATCCTGACATGTATCTTAAGCTGTGTCTCAGTGCTAAAGCCATGAATTTGGATATTCAAGAGTGATGCCTTGGACTGATTTAACTTTTATTGAATCCTTTCTGACTTAAATCATACCATGTATGGTTTCTGAAGCCTAAATTTTTAATCCTAGCAGGTTGAACTGAGACAAATTAATGTTTAAACATATTTAATTAAATTGATTCTATTTTCCTATGCTAAGAGAGTCTTGATATAAGGAAAAGACATATCATTTGGAACTTTTTGCCTCAGAAACAGCTTTATCACCTGTTCTATTCAGTCCTCAAATCCAGTGGAAATGCTCTGAGGGAGGGGGATCTAGAGGAGTGCCTCTGTTTTGTAGGACTTCTTCAGGTTAATTCAAGCTTTATAAGAAACTTTATCCTGAAAAAGAACAATAGCCAGTACTTTTTTTCCAATTCTTGTTTTTCCTTCTGTTGAGGATGTGTGAGGTCCCCGGAGATAATCATGGTAAAGTCTTTGATCTAATAAAAGTAATACGGCATTTCTAAGGTACTGAATCTGCAATTGTTTTTTAAATGAGTTGTGTGAAGAGCAATCATGTATTTATGCACAGGTTAATTGATCTTTAACTTTCAGAACACAACAAGGGCAATTGTCTAAAACTAATCTGTACTTGCAGTTTATGCTGAGGGAAATTGGAATCCCTCTTGTCAGAAAGCAAAATGCTTCCAAGTTGCAATTTTGTGCTGTACAGTGACATTTGGAAGATGAAAGACCCATGAAAAATGCCATAGGGCTAATTTTGTACCCCTCTTTTAGCTTTCTAAACTAAAGAAACAAAGCTTTCAGGACCTTTGTCTTCTGTTTCACCTTTCAGGTCCTGACTGTGACGGAGCAACTTGAGGTTGGAGTTAGATACCTGGATTTCAGGATTGCCCACAAGGCTAATGATCCATCTATGAATTTGTACTTCGTGCATATGGTTTACACAACTGTTACTGTGCAGGTATTTTCCATACCTTTGTGATGGCTAAAAAACCAGTGCCATTTCTTTCATTTAAGGGCCATCATAATCTAAAAATGCTGGCTCAAGGTCTTTTGAGTAGCTTATTTGTTTTTCTTTTGTGAAGACTTCAAACTAGAAAGAATCAGCAGGGCTGGAAGTTAGTTTCAGCAGCTGCACATGATACTGGGGCATCAATCTTTTCCTCATCCTCAAACCAGAATCTTTGTGCCTGCTCTCCACTGCCTGTCCCATACCACATGCCCGAGCATGTGGTGTCCCAGGATGACACACAGGCCATTCCTGTTTCCCTGGTAAGGAGTGAAGTTATTAAAGTGAAGAAGGCATTAAAAGCCCTATATAATTACAGAAACACTTTTTTTTTTTGAGAAAACAGTTTTTCATTATTGTGATTGTGAGTCTACTCCACCATCACTGCTCTGTCGATTGTATGTCCTTTCCCCTGCATAGCACAGATAACTTTCTAAGCTGCCGTGCCTCTTTCTTGTAGGATATTCTGTGGGAAATATTGAGGTGGTTAGAAAC
This sequence comes from Hylia prasina, assembly GCA_013397195.1. Taxonomy (NCBI): domain Eukaryota; kingdom Metazoa; phylum Chordata; class Aves; order Passeriformes; family Sylviidae; genus Hylia; species Hylia prasina. Next base: position 572,088 of record VYXD01014206.1, read on the forward strand.
TCATCCTCAGGAAGTTGTTATCATAGCCTGCAGGAATTTTGATGGATTAACCAGGAGACTTCATAATCATCTTGTTACCTGTATAAAAGAGATTTTCCAGTGTAAACTGTGTCCTAGAAATGTAAGTATGAGATCCCCTTTTTCTCATTTTTACATCGCAGTGAGATCTTTGATTCCAAATTTTTAGATATATTTTACTTTCACTGTGTTTTTAACCTCAGGAAGGTACCATTTGCTGCATCAGAGATAGGTCATTACCTAACAGAACTGAGGAAATAAAGCAAACCTACATCCCACAGTGTGGAGGAGGGAATTAAATTTGGCTGTTATGTCTGTTGAGTTGTGGGACAATAGCAGGGACAACTCTCATTCATTGTCCTGTCTGAGTTTTCTTGGAAAGGAAAGGGAAAAGAAGAGAGAAAAGAGAGGAAAATAAAGGAAAACGAAAGAAAAAAGAAAGGAAAATAAAAGTTGTGTGTCTTATATATTTATAGAATTTAAAGAATCCATTTTCTGCCTTTTCATAGCAATAATTATAAATTAATTTTTTTCTATTTAAAATAGTTTAGGTTGGAAGTGACCTCTGGAGGTCATCTGGTCCAACATCACCATGCAAAGCAGGACCAGCTTCAAAGTAACGTTGGGCTGTGTCCTGTTCATTCTTGATTATCTCCAAGGATGGAGATTTCACAACCTGTCTATGCAAAATTTGACCACTCTCACAGTAACCGTGTTTTCTATCTCTATCTGATCATAATCTGTCTTGTGTCTGCTGACTTCCATCCTTTGCTGTGCATATCTGAGGAGTCTTCTCTACATTTACCTGTTAGGTATTTGCAGACATCAGTAATACCTGTCTAGTCTTCTCTTTTCATGCTGGACAGACTCAGCTCCCTCAGCCTGTCCTTGTGTGTTATGCTCCAGCCTCTGCTCCAGCCTCTGCTCACTCTGGTTGTGTGCTGCTGGATTCACTCCAGCTCACAGTGACTTTGTACAGGGGAAGCCCCAGCTGGAAACAATACTTGAGCTGCAGTCCCACAACTGCTGAATAGAAGGGAAGATCCCCTTTTCTTGATTTGCTGTCTGTGCCTTTGCTAATACAGCCCAGTTCACAACTGACCTTTGGCAGGTGGGCACACTAGTGGTTCGTGTGCAGCTTCATGTCTGTGAGAATCTTCAGGTCTTTTTCTGTGAAGCAGGTTTCTTGCCAGCTCCCACCAGTCTGTCCTGGTGTGTGGGGTTAGTCTGTTCAGGACTTGGCATTTGCTTTTGTTGAGCTTCATGAGGTTTCTCTCAGCTTATTGAGATCCTTTTAATAGCATCTCTGCCATCAGGGCATTTCTGGTGGCATTGACTTTCCTGGAGCTGACCTCCTAACCAGTCTTACAGTTACACAAACATCCAGAAAAGCCTTAATTTAAATAATCAGCAAATATTTGATTGCTAGATTTCAGAAGTTGAGACTTTTAGCTCCCTCTGTTTTTTACAAGGTATGGGAGCTTTTAGTAGTTAAACAATTAACATTTCAAAGATGCACAGGAACAGAGGGTTTTCTCTGGAGATGTGAGTGGTACAGGAGAATGATGACCCTGTTCACAATTCAAATTCAGCCTTTGAAGCTGGTGTATCAGTAACGTGTGAGTATTACCATTTCAAAGCTTTTTGTACAGCAGAGCTAAAATAGAACAATTCTCAGCAAAACTAGGGGATTCTGAAGTACTCAGGCCTCAGCTGAATAACAAGTGACACTGTTTTATTGTTTCCCCAAATAACTTGTGTGTGTAAGTTGTGGATGAGCAGAGACACTGGAGAAGGTGGTCAAATTTGCTTTTAGACACACACCCATCTCTTAAAAAGAAGAAAGTTATTAACTGCAAAAGGGGCAAGTTGCTGATAACAGTTTGTTGAATGAAGGTATTGAAAGAATGGTCTGAGATCACTTCACTGAAGAAAGAATATTTATGAGTTGTGTCCAGGACAGAGGAAGAGAACTGGAGAAAAGACAAACCAAGTATATTTCCTTGAGTAGGAAAACTTTATATCTATGGCATCTGTGACCAGCACAATGGATATCACCATTTCTGCAAGTGATACCATTGCAGGTTAGGCACCTGTGTGATTTTTCAGGATCATAGATTTAGATCAAATATCCAAGTGCTTGCTGACTCATTCTAAAATAAACTGCTAACTACCATTTTTCATCTTTGTTGTCATACAGAACTAGGTGTCAAAGTGTACATGAAGCAGCTGCTCAGGCAAGGTCTGTATGTAGTACTGGCACAGGCCACAGCGTGACAATATTACACTGCATTTAAAATTTTAATTCTCTTAACTGTTCAAGGTGTATTCCTTTGATCTGGATTATTAGGGTTTAAAAATCCATTGTTAGACTTTCATTTCTGCTTTGTTTGCAAGATAAGCACCTGTGTTCAAATGCACATCTCTGGTAGCTTTTTTTTTTTGGCTTTATACATCTTTGCTTGCTTGTTTAAGAGGTTCTAGCTTTAGAAAGGCAGCTGGAGTAAAGCAAAGGCTTCAGTCAGCCACAAAGTTTTGTAGCTTAAGTAGCTCATGCCTTAATTTTGCAATATTTTCTGACCTAATGGGAGCTTGCATTCTTTCTTTTGTGGATGAACTGAGAGGGGTTCATTCAACACTCAGCTTTCTTCAAATATTTACATTATTAAAATTCAAGTGCCTTTGGCTTTTATTTAAATTAATAAGCTAATTAGAACATCAAAAAGCCACTATTTCTTTTTCACAAACAGCAAATGTAGTTTTTAACTACAACATTCTTAGAAAAAACAATACCTGTTAAATATGTTGGTTTTGCAAATAAAACTAGTCAGAGGGCCTCATTTCTCTCCAATGGTAACTTCTGACGCTGGAAAATGTAATTTCATATTGAGACACTTAAATTTAACAGCTGTTTTAGCCCATCTATCTATTTAGATAGAGAAAATATCTGACTCAGGTCTTCCTCTCTCTCAGTTAAAGATGTCTGGAGCATCCCAATTTCATAAACTTTCCACTTGGAGGAAATGAGAATGTAGCTTTTGGTGATTCACATTTAGTCTTATCAAGGTTTAAGCAGTTTAGTTTTCTTTGATGGTTACTGTGCCAAATTTGCATCAATGTGAGCAATTTACCAAAATGATTCCTGCTTCTCTGTCTGCATTCCTGCAGCAGATGGTCTGGATCTTCCTCCCCTAACAAACTTTCAGCAGTGGCTTGTGCATGAGGGCTGACACAGGGATGGTTTCCTACTACGCAAGTGTAAGATCTTGAGTTATGTACATGATCATGGGTGAATTGCTTGAGGAAAGGAGGAATTTGCTGAAGCTCGCAGGGTCCTATTGCCCTGCAGCTTGTAAACCGGCCCATCATCTACTGATCTGCTCATTTAAAAGCTTTATCTGAACTGAATCTTTGCCAAGGTGATGTCACACATCAGTATTTGGACTTTGGGAACACTGCTGTGTTGCTGACTTCAACCCGGGCGTGCTTCCTTTTAGGTGGTGCCAACACTGCGGACCATGTGGCACCTCGGCCATCAGGTTATAGTCTCGTATGAAGAGGAAATGGAACTGGGGAAGCACTGTGAGCTGTGGCCCCCCATCCCGTACTGGTGGGGAAACAAAACGTCCACTCGCGCTCTTATCCGGTATTTGGAGTGCATGAAGCGGATGGGCCGTCCAGGTAGGCACAGGGAGGTCGCTCGGAGGAGAGAAGGGGCGCTTACAGCAGTGCAAAGCAAGTTGGAAGTTGGGCAATTGTTGCCTTTTGGGATATACCCACCCTGTGTGTGCTGTGTGCCCGTGGTGCTGAGTGCCCTGCCCACCCCGGGGCGAGTGTGACGTGGTCCTTGGTGGTGTGGAGCCTGTCAGTGTATGCACACACACAGACCGCAGAGATTGTGGCAGGCACCTCTCTGGTGTGACCCACAGTAAGGGAGCCCTCAGCTTGTGGTGCAGTTGTGCCCGCCTCAGTTGTGCTTCCTCAGTCCAGTGCTTGTTGCTTTAGGCAGCACAGATGCTGAGAGAAGTGCATTCCACTAGCCTTGTTGTGAAAGGAAGCCCCTACAAGGTTTCTCTCATGGGAGACCTTATCACTCTCTACAGCTATGTGAAAGGAGGTTGTAGTGAGGTGGAAAGTGGCCTCTTCTCCCAGGCAGCCAGCAAGAGGACATGGCCTCAGGCTCTGCCAGGGGAGGTTGGAAATCAGGAAGAATTTCTTCACTGAAAGGGTGGTTAAGCATTGGAATGGGCTGCCCAGGGAGGTGATGGAGTCACTATCCCTGGAGGCGTTCAAGAGACAACTGGACTGGCACTCAGTGTTTAGTTTGTCATGGTCGTGTTTGGTCAAACGTTGGACTCGATGATCTTGGAAGCCTTTTCCAACCTTAATGATTCTGTGATACAAGAGCAGTATGAGAAGGGTGCAGCTGCCCATTAAACAGTAGTGCAGTGTAGTCTGACAGGGGTTCAGTTCAGAACCTCTGACACCACTTTTGAAGTGAATGCCCAGGGTGGTGATGGGGGAGCCACTACAGAAGCGCACTCCCCCGCCCAAGGCAGACGCTCATATGGGTGCACCCTGTGTTCCCATCCATTGGAAGGCTAGGAGTTTGGAAGCAACCCTCACAGAAACAAACATAATTTACAGAGGAGGACTAGTCAGTGGAGAACTTTTAAACTGCAAGGAGTAACTAGACAAATTTAGCTAAACTGGAATAATTTGGATAACCGAGTGTGGCTCAGGAATTGTTCACCACAACGTGCAGTTGCAACAAAGGGAAACAGTTGCAGGGATCTGAAACAATAGAGTGTGAAGTTAGCATTTTAATGATCCCCACTGGAATGAGATGTGAAGGTGAGGCAATACTGAGAAGTTTCTCCTCTCCTCAAAGGAATATTTAATGTGTCACTTTTTGATTTTTGTTTCAGAAAAATTCTTTGTGGCAGGGATTAACCTTACTGAAAATTTAAGGTATATTCTTGTACACCCATTTGGATCATTGAAGAAAATGACACTCCAGAGTCTTCCATGCTTGAAAATCTGGATAAAGCAGCAGTACCCAGGACCAAAAAAAAAGTGTATTAACATCATTGCTGGAGACTTTATAGGAAACAATGATTTTGTCAAAGATGTGATAGAACTTAACACAAAAATTAATACTCCATTGCACTGTCAAAGTGAACTGGAACAAACAGCCTTTAATTCACAACTCCTTAATCTATGAACAGTTGAAAAGGCTTTTTCTGCATTTATTGTGCCCTCGTGTAAACATCCTGAATCCCATAAAGGTCAAATTAATTTAAACCAGGAATGCTTTCAAGGCTCAGTAGGAAAAGGTCTCTCAACATCATCAGGGTGTTGAGGCCTTTGGACAGAAAAGAGAGCAGGTGTACCGTGTGGAATTCTCTAGAGAACTATGGTATAGGTGTAATTTTTTTGGAGAAAAGGAGGAAAATGTCAGTAGTTGCATGATTTAGTGGTAAGATTTTATCTTATAATTGTAAAGATATTCTACACTACTTGCAACTCAAATTCTTAGACTTTTAGATGAATGTGAAACTGACTTGTCCATTTTCATAGTTCCTGTTAAATAAACAAAAGGAACAGGTAAAAAATATTTTTGATGTATCGAAAGAGCTGCACTGACAATCCAGTTTGAAATGATTTTTTTATAAACACTAATGTGCTGAGAGTATCAGTTGTGAGCTACCAGGGTAGCCCCAAAATTATCTGGAATTTTTAAGAGGTAATTGAATTTGCACTTAGTTGTACCAGTTCTGCAGGGATAAAGATATCAAAACGAGGCCCTCACAGTTTGTCTGTGGCAGTTAAACATTTTACTAGGTGTTGCCTAAGAATGCCTTACACTGAAAATAAACACAGAGGAAACACATTCCTGATCTTAGCTAAAACTGCCCTAGAAATACAGATTCTTGGCTTCTATCATGCTCATTTGGGGTTTCACACCTGGTCTTTTATTTAGCTTTTTTAGTAGCTCTGTTATTATTTTTCCTCTCACTAGGTAGTTTTTGCTTATGTCAAAACTAAGAGGTTTATGCTATTTCCCATTGCATACTAATTCTTGTTTTCTAAATGAACAGTGTAATAACCAATGATGAAAGCAAGAGAAATGTCAAGCATCAGGACTAAAGTAAAACCAATTATTGTGTCAAGTTCACTATGCAACTTCACCCATATACCTCACTTTTTAGATGCACTTTATATGCAAAAGCTACATTCGATGTCTGCTAATGTTTGAAGAAGTTTTTCTGCCTATCTTTTGTGCCCACTTTTGTACCTTTGTTATTCTAATAAAACTTGATCTCTCTCTGTAATATGGACTGAAATAGTTTGGTTTTTCCTTCCTGTGATATTATTTTATTGGTTCTCAGTAGAGAACCAATAACTTAGGAAGTGGATCTGTTGTGGTTGTGTTTTTTTTTTTCCTTTTTTCCTTTTGTTTTCCTCTGTGAAAAGGTTTGCTGTACCTTAAATGTTTTCTCCAAGAACTGACATACTAATAGATATTGTGGATAAATTACTGTAGACAAGAAAACTGTATGGGTAAAAGATGTTCACAGCTAACTTTATTAAATGCCTTAATTGATTTTTTTTCTTCACTGCAATAAGACATGGCAGTTATTTTACTTACATTCATGCATTCTGCTTGAACACATATTTATCTTCATTATTTATATACAACTGACAACATTTTGTTCACTCACTTTCATTTTCCAAAGACCATCTGAAACACCTTAACTATAATAAATACTATTTGCTTCTAAAAAAGGCAATAAAAAGCTTTATTTATATGATATAAGAAACTTGGTACTTTTCTGAAGGTTAAGTCGGATGCCATTCCATGTGTTTGAGGTCCTCAGCTTATAGTCAGAAACAGGTTAAACATAAAAAATTTAGTGCTGTCCTGGTACTTGCTGACAAAATTAAGCTCAAAGCTCATATTGTTTCCTTACAGAAGTGTTCTGAAACAGCGTCCATTCCAGAAGTGGGGAAGAAAAATAAACTATTCAGCAAGTGAGACTAACAGGTCGTTCACTTCATTTCACATCCTCTTGAGGAGATCAGTTTCTTCTCCTAGAACAGGATGCAGTTTCATGACATGAAAATCTTACTGTTGGGAAAGAGGCTTTTGTATCTGCCAAAAGCAGAACTGCCAATTATCACCTTCACCCTGGCTGTGCCGTCTTCAGGCATGACCTCTACTTCCTGAACTGTTGCTTCTTTATAGAGCCAACTGTAAATATAAAAGCATATTAGCATCTTAAAAGTATGACACGCTGCACAAAATGTGATCCTTGGTCTAGGTCAGAAGGTTCCTATCTAGATAACACTTTAAAGATGAAGTGCTTCGCTTCACTTCTCTAATGGGGCTATTTTTTGTCAATAGGTTGCAAAACATTGATAATTATCTCTGTTATTCTTGAAGCAGATTAAAATCAGTATGATATGATTTGAAAAGTTTAAGACATGAATGATTAAATTAAGTGTATCATATTTCTCCAAGTCCTTCACAGAATTCAGAATTATTTACCTTAGCTGAGGTCCCTCTAAGTTGATGTTAACTGTTAGAATCTTCTTCCCAGTTGCTGTCAGTATTTTTTTCTCTATTTCTTGTTTCAGTTCTTCTAAACCATGCCCATGCAGAGCAGAAACAGCTAAAGCATTTTCTTCAGTGGGTTTATACCTGAAAGAAAATTAATTGCTAGCACATTTGTTCATGAAGACTAGGTTGTGAAAATATTCCAAGCACAGACAATTTAACTGAGTTGCTTTGTACTGACACCTTCTACAGAGGCCACTTCTCGTATGACTCAAGTGATTTCTTATGTAACTAAAAGATAATTAATTCTTTTTCAGACCATGGCTACATATGTAAAAGATTGAGAAACACTATTAAAATATATTCTGAATTGTGGGATCTCTTTTCTAGACTAAGAATTAAAAAGCTTCCAGAACATAAGAAATGTTTAAGTACACTTAGCATCTCTTGCTTACCTTTCTATCAAATCCACTTTGTTATGAACTTCTACCATTGAGTCCAGCAAATGGCTAGGAAGATTAAGATTCCTCAGAACTGACAGAACAGTTGCTTTCTGGAGGATGGTTTCTGGATGCGTAACATCCCTCACATGAACTATCAGATCCTAGCAAAGATCAATATGCAACACCTGTTACCAGGTTCTAGAGACTGTATATCATTTTTACATTGTTAATTCGTGTAAAATACTTTCCTGTCCATTTGATAATACACTGGCAGATTAGCACTGTAAAATTAACTACTAAAACAGTATTAAACTATTGTTTCTTAGATCATGATGGAAGAAAATCTGCAGCAGCTTAGTCTTCCACCTCTAGTGAATACAAATTGCATCCCACAAACCTGAAGCAAATGTTGTCAATCAAGCTAGTTACAGAATAAGATTTCAAATAACAATTGATCCATTTTTTTCAAAGCCAAGGCTTTGTAACAATAAGGCTTTAAAAACACTGGAGATTAAAAAGAGCAATCTCTAAAAAAAGCTTTTAGAAGAGTAATGGCTGTAAAACTGTTTCAAAAACAGAGGGAAAAAAACTCCATGTAACTTGTAATTCTATTTTTACATTCAAAATATAGAAGACTATCCTTATGTTTAGCTCCCAGGACACTATTATTGATGCTTCACTAAAAAGCTTTATACAAAAGTTACCAGTTTCAAGTATATGTATGTTTGGCATGATAAAAACCAAGCAACCAAACTCAACATTTGCATTCAAATTGTTTCATCATTTTTGCTCAAGATATTGCTTTAAACTTTTGAAAAATAATTAGAAGTAAGTGACAAACAGGATGCTTTCAGCCAGCTTTTGAAAGCCCTGATATTACATGGTGAAGTTTAATCTTTAGCACCATTCTGGCATGTAGCTACCACTGAATTTCATTACCTTCCATAATACAGGGGTTTTTGTTTGAATGTCTGTGTGTATGTATGCAGCTTTACACTTTGTTATAGCACAGGAAAACAACTTTAATGAGAAAATAATTGCTAAAGTAGATTTGTATTTATTACATGCTGCCTGCATCACATCACAGTCACTCACTTGTAGTTCTACAGGAAACCTTAAGTTAAAGCCAGGTAATTTCAGATACTTTATTTAATTTTTAACTCCCAGGAAAGCTAGCCTTGACTCACTTGGATGCAGTGTTCAGATACTTTATCAGAAAAATCTGGTTTATCTGGTTTAAGTATGATGGAGATGGACACATACACTCCAAATAAACCCTTTCTGAAATCCCTTCACAGCTGTATGTTCTGCATAAAAAAAGTATCAGAAAATTAGTTTAAGATATTTACATCATTATCTCAGGAGTTTACTACAGTCAGCCAGCTACTTTGCTAAGAACAGCATGTCAATTAACTTCCCCTGTTTTGAAGGGGTGAAGATTATCTAAAAGGAAATTAATTTGATTTCTCAATTTTTAAAGTCGACTACTTACTGAGTAAGCCACTTCTTCTAGTGTAGCTGAAAATGACTCAACCAGATTATGTGGCAGATCAGTCAGAAACCCAATGGTGTCAACATAAATGACTGCCATATGTGAGGGCAGATAGCCAGCATGGGCTGTAATATCCAGAGTGGCAAACAGCTGATCCCTGGGTTGAAGTCCTGCTTCCCCAGTCAAGGCTTTGATCAAAGTAGTTTTTCCTAATTAAATGAAAAAGGACAAGATTTTAATGGCTTGTTGCAAGTAAAATTTAATTTGCAAGGCTCAGGTGAAATGTATGATGCAACATTTATTTCTAGATCTGTTTTAGTAGCTTTTGATCAGTTATCTATATGATGTTAGGAAATCCAAAGACAGTCTTATATTTTATAATGTGGAACTGGGTTTAAGGTCACGTATATAATCACATACTGGTATCTACAGCTGTGCTGTGAAGTCACAAGATGATCAAAGACTGATTCAACCTGCAAAGTGACCTAGCCACACTTCTCACCTGTAAGATTCTCTGAAGAGCACTGCCATGACAGCATTAGGAAGCATGCACCTACACACTCCTCAGTGCTTCTGTTGTCAAATGAAATAATTTACTTGCTAAATTAAAAAAAAATAAAGAGAACCACTAATAATATATACCTTATTAGGCTGAGGCCTTTACTGGGCATTTCATCATGAACATAATACTAGAGACATTTGACTCACTGACAATTATTTCACATAATTAGTCATTGAAGTGCTCAGTATATAGCTTAATTAAAGTGTTTCAATTATGTGTATACAAAATGGTTTTATATATCTCTATATATCTCTCTATATATTTGAATCTTCAGTTTGAAAAGTATGGAAGTATGACATTTAAGAAAAACATACAGTATAATCCAAATCTTTGAGTGTACATGTCATAACGAAATTAGTGCAAGATAGGTTTGTTTTTTTACAGAAGTGAATAAGAGAATGCAATTGTCTTAAGATAATCCAACCTGATTATCCAAAGTCTATTTATGCCTTGAGTTAAGAATTTACTTGTGTAAGCTAAAAAAGCAAGCCAAACCAAACCAAAAAAAGCAGAAAAAAACCCTTTAGCTTTATTTAGATTCTCCTAGGAACACATCTCAGAACGCTACACATAATCCATGAAAAGCTACAATGCTCCTTAAGCAGGTTTCTCAGATCAATAGCCAACTCTCAATTGTCTTCCTATGCCTCAAGTCTTCACGGAGATCTAAACACCCGTGTACTTTTCTGTACCCATTCTGATCAAGTAGTAGAGGTTCATATAAAGGGACATTCACAGTGTAGTCTTCAGCACTATATATAAAATCTTTTTGGCACAATAGGTGCTAGGCATTTCTCCAAAACATATCTTTGAGACTGAAGAAGCCAAGCAGCTTAATTTGCTTTCCTAACTACATCCTAAATGACAAATATTCATTACACAATTAAAAAAACTAATTAAAATACAAAGCCTATACACACACAAATGAGAATTTGGCTAGAGTTTCTAATTAAAAATTGGACAACATAAGCTTTTTTGTGTTATGATTTCAGGAGGTTTTGCTTACCACAGTTGGTGTAGCCCATTACTGAGACCAATGGGAACTCGCTTTTTCTGCGCTGAGTTCGAAGTAAAGCCCTTTTTCTCCTTAGTTTCTCCAGGGCATTCCTGATTTTAAGTTCTCTTTCTTTCAAGACACGATTCTGTGTTTCTAGAAATGTTTCACCTGAAAGATACAAATGAGTGATTGGTGGAATAAATTACAGGAGAAACTGTAAAGCAAATGATGTATTTGGAAATCAAGTGAGTTAGCACTAGGGCTTGTAAAAAACAAGCCACTAAACCTATGTATTCTTGCCCAAGAAAGTAAGTATAAAACATTACTAACCACTCTAAAATATCCATGTACACTAAAAAAAATCTCTGTGGCACGCAAATAGTTTATCCTTGACCACTTACTGACCAAAAAACTTGGCTAGTACAGACCCAAACCTTATTTAATTTACTTTCCAATAGATTTTTGTGTGTTTCTTTAATTAGATGCAGAACACTGTTTTTCCTCCTGACCTCCTCCAAATAAAATAAGATGCAACTAAATTTGTTTAAAAGCTATGGAGAATAAAATCCTCTAAATCATGAGAATATTTAGACTTTACCTGAGCCCATGATATATCTTGAACCACCTCTCTGCTGATCTCGCTGAGACACCTCATTTTTCAGATTTGACCTGGCAGCAGAGTAACAGTTAATTAGAAGTAATTTTCTTTAATCCAGTTCTACCAAAATACCTAAAAATTGTGAAGCAGTAGTGGTATTCTGATAGTACAAATAAAGACCACTAAATGAATGAGTTGTAAATAAAACCTGCTCATGGCAAGAAGACTGGAGAAAAAAAAATCAGATTTTTCTGGCTTAACTGTAGCTTGAAAAAGCATACAACTCTCTTGGTAAATTATAATTGCTATTCTGAAATTTCAGAGAGACAAATATACCTCTAAAATATCCACATAACTCACACCAACTACAATGTATACATTTCTATGCTACATAATGCAGAAATATGGATAATTTAAATATAAATTAATCTTACTTGTTTACAGCTTTTTTTATTAAACTCAACAGTTTTATATATGGGATATACACATCCAATTCCTGAATATTCTTGCAATCCATCTTGTATCTTAGAAAGAACCAGGACCTTTCCATGGAAAACACATTCTGTAAGATTATCGAACACATTCTGGTTTTGCCTGTCAACACTGCAGAAGCTTAAAATAATGACATTATAGTAAATAATTCTGTGCTCTAATCAATCTGAGCACCCTATGTATTTTTTCTTTGCAGTAAATATTGCTGGGTTTTGTTACTGTAAAGAAATAGCCACTAAAACATGTAGATATGTGATTTGCACAGCCCCAGGTACCTGAGAAGTGGAATTTCAGCCAATGCTACCTGTAGTTTTGCTTCTTTTGTTTGGGCATTACAGCGAAAAATGTGAAGTACCACGGTGTATCTGTCAAAGACTTGCACGCCCCAGGCACCTTCTAGTTCTTTCTTTAGCCATGTAAGACAAAATAATCGAGATGTATTCTGTCCACAGCATGACTAGATCAATTCCTACACAGCAAGTACAGTCAGTTAGCTGATGGACACTTGAATTCAGAGGATCTCAGGACTCCATTGCAATGGATGGGCAATCATTATGAGCATGCAAAGTCAAAATTTGGTTGACCAGAAAGAGAGGAGGTAAAGAGAGTTTAGAGAGTAGAACTTTATTTCTAGGCCCATCAAATTCAGTGAGAATCCTTCCACTTCCCTTCATGGATTCCTGCAACAAGTCTTCCAGCATATCTCAGAAACAAGAATCTCAGTGGTTAAATCCTTGTAAAAAATATTTATGAAATACTGGAATTGGAAATGCTAGGAATAACATAGGAAAAGAAAAAAGATTACTAAAACTTGCAAACAGATAGAGAGGAATGCAGGAAAATTATTTAATAGCAAGCTTTTAATGAAATACTTAATAAACCCCCAACTAACCCAAACCCCTCATCCTTGCTCCAATTCAGCAGAAGACACTTAAAATATGCAGTAGTACCCTTATGCCATCTCTAAAATCTAGAATGCTTGTACACATGTTCTCAAACACTTTCTTGAATCAACCGTTTAATTGTTCTTAAGATCTATACTTGTGAAAAGAGTTTTTAGCAAATCTAGCACTAAAAGAACTCATACTATAAAATAAAGAGCTTTCGTAAAAACTGGAAAATTGAAATGAAACATTTTCAACTTCCCTTTCATCAACAAATGGAAGCACTTGAATAACCATCTGAGATATTTCTCATCTCTTCATTTTATAATCAGAGAAAGCATTCAAAACTAGCAAAGCATTAACGTTTGCTTGCAGAGTTTGCATGCACTTTACACCATGCATGATGCTGCACATACTAAAAATCCCCCCAAATTTTTATTTCAGTTTGTCCAAGAGTATCTGTAGTTCATGTACCAGTTGTTTTACTGCCCGTGTTAAAGTACTAAAGTATGCTGCATCCCTCAGTGCTTCTTTATAAGGGTTAGGCATGAAAGTTTCAGCTTGCTCTGAATTAACACCTCATATTCAAAATACAATTCAGCATCCACAGCATAGGGAAAAAATATGCTATTCATTATAAATATAGAAACTTGAGCACACAGCTAATCCAAAATGTTGGCATTCTTCATAACAAAAGCTGTGTTAACACTGTCATTTTGTAAAAAAACACCTTGAGTAACTTTTTCAACATTTTAAATAGGGCCAGTGTCAAATGTGGGAGCAGAGTCTATAATGAATTATACTAAGCTGCTGGAAAATTTCATGCACAAGAGCTGGAAACATATATCAGCTGGACAAATGCAATAGTTATCAAGACTCTTTTCAACAAAACTCAGTCCTGGTGCTTCATATATTAAGACTTGCAAATTCAGAATCTGAGCTGACCACTTCTCCTAACATCAACAGCTTCCAAACAATACTGATAAAAAGAATGTGATTTGATAATATATTTAATTACCTTTGTTAGTGAAGATATTCTTTCCACATTCAAGAAGACAGCTGTCACATGGGGCAATTTTTTAATCTTTTCTAAAAGATGGATGATTGCAAAATATAGTGTTAAATGTCAACTGTCTTTTTAAAATGCCCAGACTATAAACCATTTTGCACTGAGCAGACTGCTCATAAAACATCAAATAGCACCATATTCTTTGTTCATAGAGCAGTTGTAATTGCTAATTTAGTACTGTGCCAAGAACAGCATCAGTTTCACTTATGTCAATCACATAAAGTTATAGACCAAGTTGCCGCACACATTTTCAGTGGCCAGGGGTTATGTCTGTTCTGCATTGCTTTTGTAACCTTAAAAATTCTTTCAAGTTTGCCTGCAAACCTACATGATGGATTAACAAAATCTCCCTCTCTTCAGCTATCACACCTATCCTTGAAGAGTTTGGCTGAAAAAGTGTTCCATTTAGTGATGCAGTGCTGAAAGATCTCAGTCCTTACCTGTCAAAACCTGAAAGTTTCCTTTGCCAAAAACAAACTTCTTGTTGGGATTTTTTGTAGGAATAATTATTTTATCTAGAACTGTCCAGTTCTGAAGAGTATCTACAAGAGCAACGGCTTCGGCAATCTGTAATTCAGCTTCAGAAACAAAATAATAATAGAAAAAAAGAAATAAACATTACAATGTACCATCATAGCTCTGCTCAGATCTCCAATAACTTCAGTACATGCATGAACATGGAAAGACTGAGCAACACTGAAATTCTTTTAACTTCTAGCACAAGGAGCAAAGTGTCTTACCTCTAATCAGAGTAATTTAATGATTTCATGCAATTTTATCACATAAAGCATGACAGTATAAATTATTTCTGTGGTGGTTGGCTTAGAAGAATTTTTAATTATATTTAATTATATTGTCAGGAAAGAAATCACCAACTTTTTTTCCTCAACAAGTGAAATTAATAACTAGCTGGAAAATCTATTATTTGAGATGAGAACAAAGCCACACAATTAACACTTTGGTGTTTTGCAGCAATAATTTGGGAATTACTAATATGGCATATCCTGCTGCTAACTTCACAGCCACTTATTCATAAGGGTCCTAAACTGGTTTGTGACTTGCTAAAACTAACAGATTTGAATCCTGTATTCTGGTTCATCAGTTACTTTTGAGTTTTTAACATCTACACTGCGAAGCAATGACTTTTGAGGACTTTGTGAAAGACTACACAAGCATGTCAAATTAGCAATTCTAGTCTTAATATGCTAAACCTTTCCTCTTCAGAACAAATTTGTCAAGTTTCTCTACACAGAAAAACATAATTTATGTACTAGTAGGTTACATTGGCCCAAAAGGTAACATATTTTTAAAGATAATCATGATCCACCTTTCCCTCATATTGTTCATTGTTTCTTGTAAAATACACAGATTTCCTGTTGTATCTGTGGTGCTTCAAAAATCATTCCAAAATGTTTGTTCAGACTTCAGGCTCTTCATATGGAGGGCCTAAATAAATGGAGAGGGACCACTGCTATTCTTCTGCATGTTTGGAGAGAAAGGTACGTTCATATTTTACCTACTTTTCAGTTGTAAAATTATGTCATGTCAATTCTGAAAAGGTTAAAAACTTTATTCTGCACTGTGACAATTTGTTAGAATTAGCAGCACTAACAAAACTAAACAAAATATAGGTTCATCACATAATAAATTGGAATAAAAGAATAAGCATATATAAATTATCTCTTGCCATCCAGAAGGACATGGACAGGCTCAAGAAGTGGGCTCATAGAAAACTAGTGAGGATCAACAAGGGCAAGGTCCTGCATCAGGGTCAGGGCAACCCCCCCGTATATGGATACAGGCTGGGGGATGGACAGATGGAGAGCAGCCCTGCTGAGAAGGACTCGGGGGTGCTGGTGGGTGAGAAGCTGGACATGACCCAGCAACGTGCACTTACAGCCCAGAGAGCCAAACGTGTCCTGGGCTGCATCCAAAGCAATGCAGGGAGGGGATTCTGCCCCTCTGCTCTGCTCTAATGTGACCCCATCTGCAGTGCTGCATCCAGCTCTGGGCTCCTCAGCACAAGGTCGACATGGACCTATTGGAGCAGGTCCAGAGGAGGGTCACAAAGATGATCAGGCAGGTGGAACCCTTCCTATGAGAAAAGTCTGGGAGAGGTGGTGTTGTCCAGCTTGGAGAGGGCTCCTGAGAAGACCTTTTTACAGCCTTTTAGTACATAAAGGGGGCTTATAAGAAAGATGGGGGACAGACTTTTTAGCAGGACCTCTTGCAATAAAACAGGGCAGTGGTTTTAAACCATGATAGTTAATTTAGATATGATATAAAGAAGTTTGTTACAATGAGAGTGGTGAAACATTGGAAGAGATTGCCCTGAGAGGTGGTGGTCCTGTAAACATTTCCTGTGAACATTCAAGGCCAGATTAGACAGGGCTCTGAATGACCTGGTCCAGTGGAAGATGTCCTGGCTCACTGCAGGGGGGTTCAGACTTGATGACCTTTAAAGGTTCCCTCCAAGCCAAACCATTCAATTAACATTGTGCTAATAAGGGGGACACCCGACTGTTTCCTTGAGCAACCTGCACTGAGGCGCTCTGCCGCCCAAAATACCGTAAGCATGGTTTGCACGTCAAAGCACAGACCTGCCAGGAAAGAAGGAAACAGCGACCGAGACTTTTCATCCAAGCTTGTCCTTTGGAAGCCGCATGTCGCGGTTTCACCGCTGTAACAGCGGGTCCACTTCACACTAGCGGCACGGCCACAGTGAGTTAGGATGGAAAAGACCTCTGAGATCGAGTCACCACCATGTCAACAGCCCATAGCACTCAGTGCTACTATCAGTCTTTTCTTACACACGCCCAGGAACAGTGACTCCACCACCTCCCAGGGCAACTCATTCCAAATCCCCTGGATGTATTCCTGCCTAGCGCTCTGGCAGCCCGCCCGTCCCCCGCAGCCCCGCACCCGTGGTGAGCGGCGACTTCTGCGGGCCCCACTTGACCGCGGGGTGCACGATGGCAACGCGCTGGGCACCGGGCCCCGGGGCCAGCGGAGACGGGACCAGCAGCTCCTCCAGCGCCGCCTCCTCCTCCTCCTCCTCTTCTTCTTCTTCTTCATCCCC
>VYXD01014206.1:589486-637542 GCA_013397195.1 Hylia prasina
CGGCGGCCGTGATTGACACCGGGCCCGGGCCGGCCGCGCTGGGCAGCGCCCGGGAGGGACGGCGCGGTTGTCGGTAAATTTAATTTCTCTCTGTTTCATCCTCTTCTGCGGGCGGGGGGGAGGATGGAGGGGGGGCTGTTTCTGCCCTGGTTTACCTGGAATTAAGTCTCTTTGTGTGCCTTTCTTGACAGTTTTCGGCCGCTGTTCAGCCCGCAGAAGCCGAAGGGTCGTTTTTAACACTCTCAGTTTCGGTGAAGTTTCCTCAGAAGGTCGTGTCAGCCTGTTTGTGCTGCTGAAATAATGTAGCGGAAATGATAGCCGAGCCCAACGCAGCCGGTAACCTTCCCAGCCAAAAGTAAGACCTGCCGCAGGTTGCCTGTAAAATCTATTGGTAAATTAGGGTGCTGTCCCTTGGGTTTATGCCGTGCAGATACCGCGGCAATCTATAGTGTGTCATCTTGGGGGGGAAAGGGGAAAAAAGGGATTTGCTGTGCATTTTGCTTTGTTACTAATATCTTCATTTAATTTGCTTTCATGTACTATTTAGCGTCTTATTAATGTAGTGTTTTATGCTGTTTGACAAGGACCTTGGCTTGGCAAGCTTTTCTGTGCCTTATTCACCACAGTGCAAGTGTGCAGCCTACCTTAAAAAAAGGGGGCAGATTCATTGTCAATACATGTGTTCCATTCATAGGAGAATTTGGGGATGCTGAGCGGGAAGAGTGCTAAGTAATCTGTAGACTCCCTGTAGGCGTTGATGGGGGCATTGCTTTTATATATTTTGTATTGTTTTTGTCAGGGATCCATCATGTCTTCTCCCTTTTGTAATGTATTTTTTAGTCATTGTTGAGATGAGCTAAAGTATTCGTATCATTGTTTACTCAATGGTAATTAGAAGTTCTGCTAGAATAACTATAAATAAATAAAAGGTAAAGTTAAAACGTTTGGGCATTTCTTGTTTGGTTTCAAAGAGTGAAACTTCTTACATATCCACTGTTGCATGCTTTGAAGTGATTGCAGCCCAGTCTTTGCTGATCCTGTCACATTCTGGGCCTGTTTGCTCCGTGTGTTTTGCTTCATTATGCTCTAGTGAAAGCTGAGAGTGTTCGATGGCATGTACAGCTTCACAGATGTCCATTCCAGTATGTTTCACCTGAAACCAGCCTTTTACCATCAGAACTGTTAAGCAGGCACGACAGTTGCTTAGTGGAGCTTCTTATATTGCTTGTAAAAGATGAACCAGTTGTTTTGAAATTCATAATTGTAAAAATTTACAGGTAGGATTCTTTCAGTAGCATAGATTAATTATTGTTCCTTTTACACAGCAAAAGGAATATATTGCTTTCTTGGTAAAGAGGTAGTTTTCAAGTGTGAGTCACTAAATCTATTCTAAATGTTTATTAAGGTAAGAAAACTGAATTCAGAAGTTATCATAGTAGTATTGTGTCTGAGGATTAGGTATGGGACTTGGCTTCCTTAATACTTCAAGTGCTAGGTAAGTGCTAATGCTTCAAAAGTGCTTTTGAAAGGACAATATTGTGGCAGGAAAGCAAGGTAAAAATGAGTCTCTGAGCCATATGTACCAGGCTATAAAGGTGGAAATAGAAATGGCACTCTGTTTATGCTTTCTTACTGGTTGCTGTTGGAAGCAAACTAAATGGCTGAGAACTATTTCTTGCAGTGCATGAAGCAGTGAATGTATGCATGCAGAAGTGCTGAACATGGTGTAGAATAACAAGGGGAGGAAAAAAAAATCCCAGCTAGTTCATAATTTGTCAAACATACCATTGCACTGCTATAGTTGAAAAGATGTTAAATGGAGGTATGTATAGGGATTGTTGCAGAAGTGACCCCCGTGTCTTCCCCAACTAGGTACAGTAGTCTCTATTTTGCTTAAGAGGATAAGAGGATGTCTGAATTCTTTTAACAGTTTCTTCAACAGAAATGCAGTTGTGCAAATGAAAGTTCCATTTAAATATCCCATGTAGTTGCTCAGTGGTTTCATGGGGTTCAGTTTCTAGATGCTGGTCTAGTTTCTGCAAATGTTTGTGCCTGCCTTATGAATAGCTTTACTGGAAACATCAGTATTAAAGGCTACCGGGGGAAAAAAAAAGAGAGAGAGAGAAAGGAAAAACATGAATATTAGTGGTATCTGGATTTTAAAAAACCTCCACATTTGTGTAAGTTGTCTGTTGTTGCCCAGTGCTTCCTGAGGCATAGCTATGTGCTGTGATGCACCGATAACCAAAACAGTTCAGAAACTAAATGGCTTTTAAATATTAGTATTTAGTGCTTAGTTAAATTTGTTGAGTGGTTAAGATAGCTATTTAGTTGCATGTGTAACAGTTACTCTAACAGGTTTCACTCCAGATATGTTTTTTTTTGGTGTTTATTTGACCCAGCCAGAGGGAATTGTAGATCTGTGGCCTTCCCACTCTTGGAGGTTTTGCTGAGCTTTGGTAACATGCTGTTCCATATGCCAGTTATTTCCTTACTTTGTTGGGCCCCTTTTGCTACGAGTACATTTTGTCTGGCATAAGAGACTAAAGAAGTAGCACAAGGCCAGTAGATACAATCCAGAGTGGTGTCTTTCATGATGTTCTTGGGAAAGAGAGGCGTGAATTAAACCTTCAAAGAAGTATGTTCTAGGCAGAGATACTAAAAGCAGTACGTGATCAGACAAGTCCTTGATGGAACTGTCCTGTGGCAGTTCTGATTTTTGAATTATTTAAGTGTTTTAAACCAACTTGGATTCAAATGTAGTCAAATGCAGTGTATTTATCTTTATTATGGGATGGAGTAAGTTGCTAAATAGTACTTGTAAACAATTCAGAGAAGGTTTTGAAGGTGTGTTGAGTATTATGTTGAGGTGCAATGCAGAAACTAGTTACCCATGTTACTACGGTGTTGGCTGGCACTGGAGTTGTAGTTCCAGTGAAACAGTGCAAGTAAGAACCTGTTAGTCCAGCCCCACAGTGATGCATTCTGCTTTGAAATCAAGAGTGAAAGGATTTAATCACATGGGAGAAACAGCTCCTTGACAAACATGTTTGAATTCTTTTTGGTTTTGTGGTCTGTAGAAGAATCTGAGAAGAGCAAACTGGCATCAGAAAAGCAATACATATTGCTGTCCCTTGCTGTTTGTTCTTTTCAGCTGGGAAGTCTCTGCTGGTACATGGGATACTTAATCTCTGTGGCTCACAATTTTAAATCAAAGAAGATAATTGAAAACTTTTGTGAATGATTGTTTATAGAATGCTGACTCAGCTGGGAGCGATAGTTTATCCCACTCTTTACATGCAGAAGTCCAGACAGCTGGTATAAAGTTTGATTCATCCTGAATTATTTTCTTTACTTCTATCTGTCAAACACTGTGGCACATTTTGAACTTTCCTGTAACAAGTAATTAATGGAATTTAACTTTCATGGGACATTTCTCTGTAGGGAAGGTTTGCATATGCATAGTTGTATTTAGAAATTTTATATATTTTTGTGCAATTTTATATTTATATAGAATTTTTATAGGAGTATTTGGAAGCCTCATTCTGCATCACTTCTCAGTGTCTCAATAGCTCAAAAAGGTAAACAGAGACCTGTTTAAATAAAACCTGTCTGCTCTTACCAACAAAATAACTTCAAGACCTTTGGTCCTGCACCTGATGCTGTTCAGTCTCAGAATTTGCTTTGCAAAACAATCTTGGGAAGAAGAATGGTGAAAATGCTTATCTGGCATTGATAAACCTAGGTGGAGTTGAGCTGGCTCTGCATCCATAGAACAGTTAATTCTCCATCTGTGTTAGCCAGCACTGGATACTGGAGAGTTGACTGTATCTGATAGTGTAACACACTGGTTTTTTGTTTGTAAAGTGGTCACTTGTGTTAATGCACCGTCTTGTTGCAGTAGTATCACAAAAATAGAAGTTATTGTACACTCTCATATCTGCTTTCTTTTTGTGCCTTCCTGTAGTACGAGTCAACTGGCTTCATGTCCTGGCCACTGTAGTTTAAAGGAGGCCATTGCAGCCAGCTTCCAGTACTGGACCTGCTGCACAAGTGGGATCCAGCTGGTCTACTCAAACATGATCTTTGGGAAAGCACATTGTTAGCACTGGGAATGATGAAAAATGGCATGGTTTCATTGCAGATAAATGTATGGCTTCAGATCTCCCAGAAGGTGCCTCTTCATAAAATTATTCCTCATGATATTAGCAATGACCTGAAAATGAAGTTTTTTATGTGTGTTTTTTCTTCAGCAGGTTTTATAAACAAAGTAAACCAGTTTCTTCCTCTCATTTTAAAAGGTAGACCCATCAAATGTTACTGCCTTGTTTAGTAGCTTAGGGCACCCATACAGTGAATGCCTACTTGTGTTATTGGTTCTTGGTGTGAAGCTCTTAAGTCAACAAAGGCTGCATTAAGTCAACATCAGCTTTTTGTTTCATTTACTTCATACTGTCTCGATACCTTTGATAGCTTTGCTGGTTTTCTAATTATCTGCATATGTTTCAGGAAAGCCAATAGTCTGAAAAAGGCCCCAGATTTCTGCTGTACTTTTAAAGTTAGCTGTTTGGCTTTTAGTGATGAAATGTCACCACTTTCAAACAACAGATTAAAAATACTAGAGTACATTTATTTGCTTCTTTTCTTCTGGTTTTGTCCCGAAGTGTGTAGTTCTGAGTGCTCACTGCTAACCCCTTCAACATGTTTGTTACACCTTAGAGAGAATGCTGTTCATGATGAGACTGTGCCCGAGTCTGCTGCGCAGAATGGCACCTGTGTGAGAAATGGCAACCTGAAAACGCCAGTAAGTCAATTTTAAACCTTTAAAAAGTTTTAATTCTTTTAAATTGTGGAGTTTATTTTGTGTCTCATTCAGTTGTTACAAAATTGAGTATTGCATACAGTGTATCTAAAAGCTGATCACTGGATATAGCTTGACCCTAAAATTCCATTGGCATCAGAGCCTCAATGCTGGCTCTTGAGCAGTCAGTTCATTTGAGCATGTGCTTTTCCCTTCTGTGCTTTGTGTGCAGCTGATGTTAATTTACAGGTAGTGAGTTTAACCTGTGAGTGAAAAGATGTAGAAGAGCTATTGTGCTTGCTTTCTATTCTTCAGAAATGACAGCTGCCACTGAAAACTACCTTCTGGGTAGTGTGCAACTGTACAAAAACTTCTTTCCTGTTATACCTTGTTATACCTTCCTATGTTTCTGACTCATTGTTAGAATTCAAACTGGTAAATCCTTTCTTTCATCCCCTTTTAGCATGGTCGTATTTGGCAAGAAATTTTTGGGGTCCATGGGGCATAAAACTGATCAGCCTGGGGAAATGATTACAATAAGAGCAAAATAAACTTGTATCTGTGAAAGTCTGCTGTGTGTTGTGTTTTCTCACATCCTTGGTTTACCTGACTTGTTTCAGAGAGAGAAGCGGAAGGTCCGAGAGCAGTGTGAAAACATAAGGAGGAATTCCACCGGTAGCAGAAGAGTGAGCCAGCTGCAGAATGGCGAAGTGGTTGAGGCAGTTACCTTGTTTGAAGTGGTTAGCATGGGGAAGCAGGCCATGCAGGTATTCCTAGCACTGAGTTCTGAAAGCACTTGGTGGAGGGAAGATGAATAAACAGTGGTCATTTCCATTCTTTGCACTGTGGAACATTGAAATTTTGGCTTAGCTGGGGAAGAAACATGTTTGATTGGAAAACTGCTGTAAGTATGGTGCTTGGAAAGAACATCTTGCAGCTTCAAGAAATTAGTGAAGAGGTAGCTGTTAGATATTGAAAAAGAGGAAGGAAATTGTGCCTAAAACAATGCTTTAGCATACAAGAAGATAATAATTTTAAAAAATGTGGAAAACGTTCATCAGTAGTACGTTTTAGTTGTCTAGAATTCTGAAAAATCAGTTTGGGGTTTTTTTGCCTTTTTTTTCCCCTCTTTTTTCGCCTTTTTTTTCCACACATGCATATTTTTTCTGTCTGTGCTTGCCTTGTACTATTAATCTTTTACCTTCATTCCAAAGCAGCTTTCCAGGAGCTTGCATAATAGCCAGGTTCCCTGTTCATCTATATAGTTAGCAATTTTCTTCAATGTGAGGAAGCCCACCTCCCCATATTCTGTGAGCACATATATGTATTATCTTTGTATATGTGGATGAAAATCTGGAGCCCCAAATATTTTTATGTAGAGTTGTAGATATGCTTCTAGTGTGTAGTGTCTGTAAGCAAAGTGTGTGTGTGTGTGCACACATGCATAAAAAGTACATTTGTATTTTGGATGTGAAACCTTCATTTTCCCAAGATATTTACGTGGATAGCTTTTGTCATGCTACAGCTGTGGTAACTTCAGTAGAGCTCCCTGAAGAGCTTGGCTTCTGCTGTGCCAACCATCACGGGAAGGTCTTGGAAAGGCAGCAGAGTTCTGTTGCTGCTAGAATTTATTAAGCCTGTGTGGAGCTACTGGTGGGTTGAAGCCTGGATGACTTGTCCCAGGGGACTTATGTCACTTACAGGCTGTAGGCTATACTGCCCTAGAAATGAAATTTGGAGTTGTTTTTTGGCTTGTGTGTAGTATGTCAACTGTTTCAAACCTACTGCACAAATCAAGTGCTAGGGAAAAATAGAACTTCCAGGGCAAATTGCTGCTATAATTTAATACTAACTATTAGATTGTACGGAGGCTAAATGTGTGTGTGGATTTTTTGTTGTTTGTGTTTATTTCTTTGTTTTTAAATTGAATTGTTACCTCAGTACTATCACAAACTCAGGAGGACAACTTTTTTTTTTTAATATTACATTTATGAAAACTGTGGTAATTTTCCGTGTTAACAGGAAGCAAAGCATCTGTGAAAGGCAGCATTGTCTAATGCAGTTTAAGACTTGAAAGAGGCTTTTGCAACTATTAGAAATGGAAGAGAATTGCTTGGAGTTTATTCTCGATTTTGTAATTTAATGGAGATGGAACAGTGTTAGTTTTTGTCTTTATTGTGGGTATACTCAGTGGAGTGCAGCAAACTGTGTTCATCTCCTGACTAATGAGCTTCTTTAATCTGTTCTAGTCTGTAGTAGTTGACTGGGTTGAAGCTTATAAACAAGACAGGAATGTGGCACTTCTGGATCTCATCAACTTCTTCATTCAGTGCTCAGGCTGTCAAGGTAATTTACCTTCTTCATAGCCCTTTTCACTGTCTGTGTGTGAGAGGAGTCAGAAGTATGTTTTCTGAAATGGAATTCTTCTCTCCAGTAAATCATGTACTTATAATCTGTGCTGTTTGTTACGATGAACTCCAGATGGGCAGGCGAAATAGAAATGAATGCTGCTGGTTAAATTCTTTGTGCTTGCAGCATTGCAGCTCTGAGAGTTGTATTTGAACAAGGTTTGCAGGGTCAGGTTTCTGAAGTGGCATGTCACATTGCTTTGCAGAATCCTCACATGGGGACAGTGCTTTTGATGAGTGTTCTCATTAAAATCCAGTATTTCAGTTGCCATTTGTTTTATATTTCCTGGTATCTTTTGTTTTGCTAGTGTTCTTGTTTGAAAACAAGCAGTTACCAAATTCAGCTCTCTGCTTTGGTGGCTAGCAAAGCAATCTCTTGCCTCATTGCAGTTGCTTTTACTAGAGAGTTGTGAAGCTCTCTATTTCACAAACACATAACATAAAAAACATGTTATGTTTCACATAACAACATTCTAGCACCGACTCTGGGGACAGTCTGCTAGCAAAATGCTTCAGGATGGCAAGTGAGAGTTTTAAGAAGACCGTCCTGTTATTTTGAAACTTCTGAGTGTATTTAAGCAGCTAGAAATATACCTTTTACACGTCTTTTTTTCTAGGTCTTTGACTAGTATGCCTTCTTTTATGGGAAATACTTTGGGGTTTTTGACTAGCAGTGGGCAAAATTTTAGTCAACCCTTGTAGTAAATTAAAGAACAGTGAAAATAGCCTTTCCAGACAGCTCAGAGCAGATGTCTCAAATGGGAATTTCAGTTGTGGTTCATCAGTACTTTATCCTATCAATTAATTTAAGTGTCTCTTTATATATATGTTGCCTGTCCCAGTGTACACACATAAAAAGATTTCCCCTTTCTTCGGTGTTTCTATAATAAAGTCCTTACTGTGATTTGGACTTGATTAATGTTGTAGAGTTGTCAGTAATTCTTCTTAAAACACTATTTTTTTAGGCATGGTAACAGCAGAGATGTTTCAAAGTTTGTATAAGAAGGATGTCATGCGAAAAATGACAGAGACCTTTGATAAGGTAGGCACAGCTTTGATTTTGCATATCTTTTTCATATAAATAATAGGCTCTACCTTAATAGCCTTAATAGCCTGGATGGAATTCCTGTTGCTTATCAGGGGCTCTGTACCACTTCAATAATTTAATAAAATAAGCCTTTTTTTTTTTTTTCATGAGAAATTTGGTGTTGTAATGACCCATTTTAGCAGCACCAGGATATTGGGTTTTTTTTAAGTGACTTTTATTTTGAGAGTTTTATTAGGGCTGTTTGACTGCAGTCTTCCTAAATCTTTCTCTTAGGAGTTCTTTTGATAGTGACTGTATAGATGTAAATATAACCCAGCACTACAGCAGGTAAATGGCTCCTTTGGTATTTGATTGTTCCTTTGGTATTTGATGAATAGGTCCTTTAAAAAATACTAATATGCACTGATGAGTTAATTCAAAGATATTTTTAGCTGATATTTTATTTGAATATCTTCTTTCTGCTTTACTGACAATTATGATTTTTAATAACTATATTATGTCATATGGAAGAAGAAAAACGCATTTCAGATTTTTAGATAATTGTGAAAACAGTAGTGAGTATCTCATTTCTTGTGGATTGTTAAGAAAAGCACATAGCTTTACAATGCTGTTTCACTGCTTGACTGCTCCTTGACTAAGTATGGCAACATTAAATTTTCTGAAGTGCTCTCACAGTTGCTTCTGTGCTTTTTTTCCCATATTTGTCACCTCTGAATTGATTTATCAAGCAGCAGCCGTCAACCTTGTTTTGACGGAGCATCTCTCAAGGACCACCTGCTGTAAAAATTCCCACAGAGGATAAATTTGCCAACATTGTTTTCTTGATTTTAGAAGTGTAGTAGTGCTTGGGCTGATTTTTTGACAGAAATGAACCTGTATGTGTCTGGCCATATGAATTAGTAGTCTGCCACTTCTTTGCCAACTAAATTAGCCCTGAATAACACTCATGATAGTGAGGGCGCTCTGGCAGATACAAAGATGTGATTATTGTTACCATCAACCTGGAAATATTACAGCTTTGTAAACTTTTCACCTGTTCTGGTGGGCAAAAAGGCAGGTCCTGCAGTTGCCTTAGAAGCTGTGTTCTCCATGCTGTGTAAAGAAAGTAAGTTCTCTCTTATCTTTTTGATAAATAAGATGGAAATGTAAGTTAGTGGTTTAAGTTAGTTGAGAAGTAGTGCTATATGGGACTACTGTGATTTCAAAAACATTTTTTGAAAACTAATGACAGTAATAGTAAAAGTAGTGATGAGATTGGAAAATATTGCCAGATATCTGCTCAATATCATCTTGCCTTTGAATTTTTATTGTTTGTTTCTGGCATTCAGAAGATTCATTTGTGATGATTTCAGTGATTCAACAATGGCATTGCTGTTCAGTTAATTAATTGCAGCACTAGGTCCTTGTACCAATGCTTCCTCCTAAAATCCTTCTTAATGTTAGTGGGCAATGTTAATAGAGTTCAGTATGTCAAGAATAGAATTTGTAACATCCTCATGCACATAGCAGGGAAGTTTGAGTTAGTTAAGTGGTCAGTGAGGTGGACTGAAAACTGGTGGAACAACCAGGCCTGTGGGGGAATGATCAGTGGCAAAAGGTCCAGTTGGAAGCTAGTCACTAGTGCTGTACCCCAGTTTGATACTGGGGCCAATGCTGTTTAACGTATTTAATAATGACTTGGACACTGGGGCAGAGTTTACTCTTAGCAAGTTTTCAGATGATGGAAAACTGGGAGGAGTAGAGGAGTAGCTGCCAAATCAGGTGGTTGTTCTGCTGTTCAGAGGGACCTCAACAGACTGGAGAGTTTGGCAGAGGGGAACCTCATGAAGTTCTACAACAGGAAGTCCTAGGAACCTGGGGATGAATAACCCTGTGCACCACTACATACTGGGAGCTGACTGACTGGAAAGCAGCTCTTCAGAGCAGAATCTTGGTGTGGGTGACAAAATGAATACAAGCCAGCTACACACCCTTGCCACAAAGTTGACCAACAACCTCCTGGCCTGCATTAGGCAGAGCATTGCCAACAGGTCATAGGGGGTGATCTTTCCTCTCTGCTCATACTACTGACACTCATCTGGAGCACTGAGTCAAGTTCTGGACCTTACAGAACAGGAGTTTACTAGAGTGAGTCCAGTGAAGGGCCACCAAGATGATTTATGATCTTTGATATGAGGAGAGGCTGAGAGTTGAGCCTTCAGTCTGGAAAGAAGCTGGCTTAAAGGAATCTCAGCCATGTGTTAAAATACCTGATGTGACAGAACAATGAAGAGGAAGCACAACTCCACTCAGTGGTGTGCAGTGAGATGGTGAGTGCAAAGGCAAGCCAAGATGGGCATTGGGCACAAACTAAAATGTACAAAATTTTACCTGAACACAAGAAAACTTTCACTGAGAAGATGGTCCAACAGTGGAGCAGGTTACCCAGAGAGGTGTGGAGTCTCTGAAGATATTATTTGATTGCTCATGACATCACCTGACACTGAAGGAAAAGACGTGTTCTTTGAGGGATCCTTGACAGAATGATGATGGCATCAATTGTAGTTAAAATTAAACCCAGATTTATTAACAGTATGTTGTTATTAGTATAGAGTACAATTTATGATTAAAATGGCACAGGATTTCTACAAGCAGAATCAATATACTAGCATAATATAGAATTTATAATATAGCTCAGGTCTCACTGTCCAGCAGGAGTTCACCACTTTGACCTTGCCAGTACCTTGATTTTATTGACAGTGCTCTGGGGGCTATGATGCTTCCTTTGACTGGGTCATTGCCACCACCTGCCTGGCTGCATGCCTGGGAACTTCAGGGTCAGTAAGGAAGGGGGTGATTGGCCAGGCACCCAGGAACTGTGAGACTATGAGGGAGGGAAGTTAATCTGTTTCATTTGTCTGCTTGGTTCACAGGACCCTCAGGGCCTGGTAATGAGGGAAAGGGAATGAATACATGACCTGCTTGGTCATAGAGAAAGGCTGCTTGCTTCTTAAAATGGCATTAGTTATGCCAACCACATTTCCAGGGGTTGAGAGCAGAGGTGCTGGTTGTGCACAGCACTGGGCAGCCTATTCTGGCTGACCCTGCCTGAGCAGCTGGGGTTGGATTAGATGATCTCAAAGATCATCTAATTTCAGTCTTTCTGTAATTCTGTGAAAACTTGTACTGATATTGGAAGCAGAGAATGCCTTTAATACGGTCATTGAGGCATTTATTTCATCTTTGTGAGCTGTGGTATTCCTCAGTGATGAGACAGTCTTGTATTTACACTGTTTTTTATTTTTCTTCCATTTTAGGATATTCTCTTTCTCTCCTCTGTTGGTGACATTTACTTCTTAGCAGTTCTTTGTTCTTATATAGTTTTTCTTCCCTTTCCCATTTTGTTGCTCAAACATTTAGGAAGGGAAGAGTTAACTTTAGTGTTAACTTTGCTGTCAACTCTACAGTTAGATGGAGATGGAAATACTTGTGCTTCACTGAACCTGATAAAAAACTCTAGATTTATTGCCATTTGTTTTCAAATAATTGCAGAGTTGAGAAAACATCTTTGAATCAAGTCACACTAGTGCTGAAAACATTTCTCTCTAATTTGAAAAGCGTAGAATGTGTTTTTTAGGGTTTAGATGTTTTACATCTAAGTACCAAACATTGAAAAGGGATATATACTTAGACTTGCTGAGAAGCCGTATCTTAGAATTAATAATGGTGGTTATACCTTGTATATGTTTGCTTATAAATTTTGGAAACAAGTTGTCTCCTATTAGTAGCAAGACAACTCAGGTTTCATATAATAGTGTGTCTTTCTTCTGTCATTGGTTACAAAAAAACCAAAACAAAACCCAGATGAGAAGGATTTAGGTTTTGTGTAATATTTTGGCTTGTGTGGGCCACCTGTAACACACGTCGGCTGAAGCTCTAATGGCCTTTGAAAGATGCTGCATGTTTTGTAATGCTTTTGTCTATGAATTATCTGTGCCATTTCATTAATAAGCTTTCAAAATTTTGTCTCCTTCATTACAGGAAACTGGGTTGCAGTATAAGAAATTCATGGCCTATCCTTGGATCCTGACAGTTACTTGGCCTGTGGACATGGTAGGGCTGTTGCAATTTTCCACAACTGTAGTATAGCTTTTTCTGTGGGGAATTTACCTAACTCCTTGTTGGCACTTCATTTTGACTTTCCTCTCTTTGCATAGACTCTGTATGAAAGAAGGAAGCATTTCCAGGTTGAGTCAGAGCAGGAGCTCACATCACTCTGTTGAGTGATTTGAATAGTTCTCTGTAAGAACCTTTGTTAAGGGCCTAATCTGACTTGATCTCTGGAAGCAGAGTTATTTCTCTAGTGGTTATGGAAGAAATGAAGGGAATCCCAAGTTAGGTGTCTAAATTTAGGTAGTGTGCCCTTCATGTTGTGTATATGTTTGCAGCGTACATGTTACCATTAAAGAGTATCTCAATCTGATAACCATGGACAATAAAAATGTTCTTAAAATGTGAGAGGTCTTCGTGTATTTTGTGCTGCTTTTCAGGTTGAGGAGTAAACTGTGGTGATAAAGTAGGTATTTCCTGAAGTTGTAGAAGGTCTTTCTACTGTCCATGTCGTGATCAATGAGCATTAAATGAGGCTTGCTGGAAACATCCCTTTTTGTTTTGGCACTTGCTGCTACTGTGAGGCTCTGGACTGACTCTGACAGCCTGGTCAGGAGCATATTCCAAATTCCCAACGTGCTTTGGGTTGTGGCCAGCCCTGTGATCAGTCTGTATTTGCATTTCTGTTTAAAGAAAGCAGCAGCTTGTGTGCTTTGGAAACCTAGTTACAAGAGAAGAGCATGAAGTGTACCTTGTAAGCACAGGAGGTTACGCTGGGTGTGACCCTGTGTTGGAAAGTGACTGAGAAGGTGTTTGCCCTCTGGTGAAGGACCAGCTGAGCTGTGGCCTGCCTTCAGGAAGAGGTTTTCCATAGTGAGTGAAGTTTTGGAGTTCCTTGACTCCACTTACACCTGGAAAGTATGAAGATGCAAATTCATGTTCTGAGCTATTCTGGGGATCTGTGAGGTGTACATGAAATAAATGTTCGCACTGTTTGAGGTTGCCACAAAGTCTGTCTAGTGAGCCTTCCACTACTTCTCTAGTGTGAGAAGTCATTTCACCTTCTCTCTGTCTGCTATCCTCCTGGCAGTGGAACTGTACTGTGGATACTTAGGTTTTTATTGTAACTTGCTTTTTGCATGATGTCAAGGTTATTGCCCACTTACTGTTTTTGTGGGGGTTTCTGGAGACCCAGGTGTGGTGGTATAGGTGAATGACAGAGTATTTGGCATTAAGCTTTAGCCTGTCTTCCCTGCTAAGCTGGCAGTGCTGCTGAGGAGAATAGTCCTATCCTGTTCACACCACAGTTGTTTGTCTCCACTTTTCACTTACTTCATTTTCTGCCTGGATTTTGCTGTGCTTTTGCAGGAAGGATAGGGAAGTGGGAAAGCACTGCTGCCTTTGAGAAAGTAGAAGAAGCCAGGAGTGCTCATGGTTTATACCAGTGAAAGTTACTTACTCTGCTCTGTCTTCACACACTTTCTCTCTCCTGTCTGTTCACAGCTACCTTGCATACATTGCTTTCAAATATGAGCTGTTATGACAGTGTAGCTCTAATAAAGCTATTTTGTCTCTCTGCTTGCTTGTATCCTAGTTGATTGTCCCTACTTTGGAATACTAACCATGAAAAAATTTATGGGGGATGAAGTGAAACTGTCAGAAAAAAACTGTCTGATGTTCAGTGGGAGAGATGTGAATACACAAGCAGAACTAATTAGTGTGTTTTCTCTCAACTTGTCTTGTGCAGGACAATGAAGACTACCCACTGATCAGAACAGGACCTTATTGGAAGAAGTTCAAGGCCAGTTTCTGTGAATTCATTGCGGTGCTTGTCCAGCAGTGCCAGTGCAGCGTCCTGTACGACAACTACTTGATGGACACCATCATCTCACTGCTTACAGGTTTAGCAGATTCCATGGTCAGAGCATTCAGGCACACAAGCACTTTGGCAGGTAAAATGACTTGCAGAGCTGCAGTAGAGGTGCTGAGTTTTATTGACTTGTGTGCTAACAAAACTGCCCTAAATTGAAAACCTGTTTACTGGAGCAGTTCTCTTATGCACTGAGAGTACCTTCCTCCTAGTGTATGTTATATAAATGTCTATAATAAACTGTTTGTTCCCCTGTGTATCTGAATTCAATTTGAATTTGAATGCTTTAGATATGATAGATGTAATATAATTTTTTCTTTATAAAGAAATCTTCTTTAATGACTGACTTCAGAATTTTGCTGAGTATTATATTTTTCAGTAATGGATTTTTCACAGTTTTGTATTTTGTTGTTTTTGTCCCTCCACTAACTAGTGTGATGAGGTTGCAGTAGATGCTTCACCTTAAGAAGCTTCCTTTGGAGAACGGAACTGCTATTCTTGTGGTCTCTGTGCTAAACAGAATGTTGCTTTTAACACATTTTTGTTTCATGCAGTATGATGATACAGAAGCTACTACTTTTTTTCCCCTAAAGCCAGTTAATACCCTCTTTGCTATGCAAAGAGCAGTTAAAGTATAATTTATTCTAAAGTACGCTCTTTGCTTTGAGCGCTCAAAAAACTGTCTTGAAGTCTGTTCAATCCTTAGAGGAATGTGAATTTTTGTCCATTCCAGTAGTATATTAAGATTCCTAGCCATTTCTGAGCCAGCTTCACTGTTTTGTTTTGGTGGTGGTGTGTTGTTTTTTTTTTTTTTTTTTTTTTACCCGACAATCAGCTATTCCACAATTCTAGATTCTTTTGCAGAAAAGTCAGAATTACATAAACTTACAAGAGAGTTGCTCAGTAAATTGCTTCTCTGACCAGAACTCTGAGCAAAAGTTGTAAATCACGAGAAATAGAAGTTAATTTTCCCTTTTTGATCATTGCCTGCCTTTAAAATAAACACTGTATTTTAAATCAAATTACTATAATCTAGTATGTTCATATTTTCAATATAAACTGGATTTGGCTAACCATATCCTTTTTGTGGTAAGGTGGTGAAGGTATTTATGCTGCATACTCTGAGCTAAGCTAATTTTGCTGGGTGTGTTTCTCTTTTAGCAATGAAACTTCTGACAGCAGTTGTAAGTGTCCATCTGAACCTTGATGTCAACAAGCACAATGCTCAAAGACTGTATGAGGTGGAGAAGAAGAGGATAGGTGGCAAGAGGACCAGTTACAGACTTGATCAGCTAGAAAGAAAAAAGAAAGAGGTTAGGGAAGTGTCGTGTGTGGGATTTATGAAAGTGTAGAAGTATTGCTGGCTGCTTGCTTTTGGGTCTCTGCAGTTCATTGAGGTTTATATGTTTATCTAATGCATGGTGCAGGGCAGGTGTGACTGGCTGGATTAAGTGGTAGAAACATGACTAAGGTACTAACTGCCCTATGTGTTGTTAATGTTACCTGTGATGTCTGCTTGCTTTTCTAAATTGGTGTCATTAGCCCTTGATCATCACACCAATGTGGATTTACACACAAATTTAATTGTCTCAGTAGCTCTGGTGTTGTTTGAGTGCAGTTTTGTATGCGTTTGTACAAATTACAAGCCCAAATTTGAGTGATGAATCAAAAAGGACACAGGCTATGTGTCTTCTCTGTGTAAGTAATGCATTATAAAAATGGATTGAACTTCAGGGATGTCCTGTATAATTTTTGCTTTTCAGTTTCTGTTGTTTCTTCCCTGCTCAAAGACAGCTCCGGTATTACTCCGGGAGGCAGAGCTATAACTGTAAAAAATAACTCTTGCCTTGAGGGAGAAGGTGACTTGATGAATGACCATCAAGTATAGTTACTTGTTTCCTGACCTTTGAATCACTTATCTCTGTGCTGAGTTTTAGATGTCTGTGGGCTTCTCTGTCACAGAGACAATACCCTTTTTGTGAGGAGGAGTGTTTGGGTGAGACAGGATATTTTAGTATCATTGTAAGTCTGATCTTATGGGAAAGACGAGGAAATGGGTGTATTGGAGGGAAACCCCAAACTTGTCACCCTTACTAATGCTGTTGATGAGAGAATATTAGGTGACTTGGATTTTCAGAAATTCCTACGTACATTTTCAGTATTCACTTTTTAATATGCTCATTGGGTATTTTGAAAATTCCTTTGTCTGGGGATTTTCCATCTCTGTTCAAGTACGTGAAAAGAGAATTTGGATCTGTATGTGAGGATCACTTAATAGTTGTGCTGTATTTCTGTGTGATTTCTGATCAAGACTCACTGTATCAAACAAGTACCTTGTTTCCCAAGGCTAGCAGTTGGTATCCAATAAACCATTCCTCAGGATGTAGCCACAAAAAGGCCAGTTGCTAGTGCAGATACAGACCACTCCTTTTATGTTGGTACCATGTGTAAACACCAGCAATTTGCATCACAGTAGTATTCCAAGGGCCCTGATACAAATTTTTCATGTGTAGTGAATTGTGGGACCAATATTAACATTCAGTTCTCTTTGTATTTCAGTATGAGCATAAGCTTCTAGAGATTCAGAACATGATGAATGCTATTTTCAAAGGGACATTTCTAAACCGTTACCGGTAAGAGTAAAAATAAAGCTGTGACGTGTATCTGCATTTCCCAGAAACTCTTGCTTAAATTGTACAGATATGAGAATCAAGTTAAACATCCTGGAGGCACGGATGGTGTCAAGGAAAGTGTAGCAGATAATTATTTTTAAGAGTCTGGGCTTCCAAAAGGACCTCTCAAGTGTGTTCTATGAGTTCTTTCCGCTGGCTGTAGAGCAGCGCATTTGTGAATGAGAAGATATCCAGAACTGCAAAATAATTTGTGGCTAAAAGTGATTAAAGTATTGATTGAAGAATAAATTATAATATTAATATGAAGATACTTGGAATATTTTGAATGATACCTGCTTTTGAAATTCCAGAACATAAAAATATTGCGAATAATATAATTGGTTTTAAAATTAATTTTTGATGTATTAATGTTACAATTTTTTAATTTCACAGTGATGTTGTCCCTGAGATCAGAGCAACTTGCATTGAAGAAATTGGTTGCTGGATAAAAACCTGCCCAGATGCTTTTTTGAATGATAGCTACTTAAAATATGTTGGGTGGATGCTATACGATAAGGTAAAGTTTAATTTTTTTTTCTTACTTGGGGCGGTACAATAGGTTTTTTGTTTTAATTTTTTTTAAAAGAATCCATTTAAATTCTTGAGAGTAGATGTTTAAGATAGTGGTGATACAAAAAATTTACTTTCTTCCCCATTTCAGGTTTTATTTTAAAAGCCATTTTAACACTAAATCAGAAAACATTTTTGCCATTTCTGTGTGAATCCCCATATGTGCAGTTATATGTCACTGAATTGGGAGTTATTTCTGAGCTGTAAAATTACTTCTATCCTTTGAGAGGATTAAATTTTGACTGAAATTCTGCTTTTAGGCTTGATGGACATTTAAAATTTTGTTTAGATTTATAAAAAATGAACAAATAAATATTGCCTGCAGTAGAATAGTCTTCAATATTGCATTTCTCATCTGGAGTTAAACAGATAGAGAAAATATTTACAGGAAGTCCAGCCATTTCCCAAAGGGTTTTCACCTTTTCCTTATAGTTTGTTTTTTCTTTTGAGTAGAGGCACTTTTAAATTCCTCCAAATACCACCGAAACAAACAAGCAAAAAGCCCAAAAGAAGTCAGTAAGTCCAAAACACCAAGCAGTAGAACAAGAGACAATGGGCAAAAACTAGATACCTGGGAAGTCTCCCAGAACACGAGGAAGAACGTCTTCACTGTGTGGGTGATTGTTGCCTAGGGGACATTGCGCAGGGGGGTTGTGGAGTCTCCCTCACTGGAGATGTTCAGAACTATCTGGACACACTCCTGTGCTGGGATGACCCTGCTTGAGCAGGGAGGTTGGACCAGACCATCTGTGGTCCCTTCCAACCTGACCTGTTCAGTGCTTCTCTGAAAACACGCTTCTTCTCTTGCTTTGAAAATGCATGAGGGACTTCAGGGGGATAGGAATGTGTATCGGGAAGGGCTAATTAGCGAAATCGACGCGCTGTACTTCTGCAGGCTGCCTTTGAAGGTGTCTGTAGCTCCTGTGTACATCCCGGAACATCCCGGGATTTGTGTCAGCTGCGGGCAATGTTTGTGTTGCGCGGCACAGGCTGTATTCTGCCAGGGCGCCAGGAGGGGGCGCGCGAGGCTCCTGCTTCCCGGCCCCGTGCCGTCCCTCTGAAGGTGGCGTTTGGGTTTCTGGGACGACAAGTCTGTCAAGAGCTGTCGTTTGTTCCTGCATAAATTTTATCTGATCACAATATCTTATTAGTACGTGTTCAGTTTGGAGAATTCTCAAAAGAAAAAGTCTTTTTTTTAATTTGAAGATGTTGTGTCTTCATTTACAGTACTCTGCAGTGAAAACTAACAGCTGATCTCTCTGATTATTGCACACAGCTCATCCAGTGCCATTTACTGGAAACTGGAAATAGTTGTTTTTTTCTAAGGCTTTTTTTATCTGACAGTAATGCAGATGCACTCAGAGTGAGATACAGTGAGGTGTCTTCCATGTTCCATTTGGCTGAGACCTGATAGTGTGCCACTACTGGTGGCTGCAGTCCTGGCTGTGCTGTATGATTTTCTGTCAAATTGACTGATTTCAAAATGAGAGCACCAACAGGGGCTGCAGCATTTTTATATAGTGTTGTGGAGTTTTTTGGGGGGGCTGGGGAGGGAGAGCAATTTTTTAAAATTGTTTTGCCTCAGAAGACAGTAGGGTTGTCTTTGCGATCCAGGAGTAACTCAGAAGTAGATCTTCCCAAATCATAATCTGGAGAGTGTTGACCCAGCAGTCCTATCAAACCATCCAGGTCCCAGCCTGTAAGGTTTATTGAATGGCCCCATCTCTGTGATAGTGGTGGGGCTGAAATCTCATAACTGAATGTGTTCAAGCAGTGCTGGTGCCTGTCCAGAGCCCTCTGAGATCACTAGAGCTGCCTACCACTTCACTGATGTTTTCTGTCATCAGGTCAGGATCAAAATATGCTATGATACAGCTGAGGGGCAATGTATGTGTTCAGAGTATCCTGAAAATGTGCTTACATAATTCCCCTTCACTCTGTCACAGCTTTGAAGGACCAAATAGGCAGGGGTTTTTTTGAGATGAAAATGGCAGTTCTGATGAGGGGATTCGGTGGCTGGATGTTTGTGTTTGGTGATGCTGCTGTTGAAAGAGCCTGAAGGTAGTGAGAGATTCTTCATCACTCAACATTACTTCGCATCCTTCCAAAACTATGGGCAACGTTGACTTTAGAAAAGGGGAGGTGGTTGAGAAGGAGAAAATGCAGATGAGAACAGGAAAATAACAGAAGTAGTCATAGAAGTAGTTATTTGTTTCTATTTACTAGAATTAATTTTTTCAGCACTTAAAGAAACATACAGGTATGGGGTTGTGGCTGAGAGCTTTTGTGTGGGAGCAGGATACCTCAGAAGGGAGATGATACACTTTAATGTGTTACACTTCATGTCTGCAGGCCTATGCTTGACTCCACCTGACTGACAAATGACATTACCATGTGCATGCCTAGCGCTATAAGACCCTTCAGCAAACCTGTACACACTGTTATCCTCTTCCCCACACACAAATTCAGTCCCTACTCACAAGCAGAGTGTTGTGAAAAATAATTAAGGGAAGCTGGAGTGAGTTTTGCAGTGCATTGGCTGAGCTGAGTTTGTGCCGATGTGCAGTGATGGGTGTCACCTTGGGACTGTCTGTGAGTGAGTTCTGTGCTGTGCAGCCTTTGTGGCAGTAGGAAGCAGCAGATGTTGGCAACATTCTCTTCTTCAGAGACTTTAAAATTAAAGTACAATGTATAATAAGTACTGCTGGTATGTCATGGGCAGAATAGAGAGCAGTGTCCATTGTTACCTGTTGATCTTTCATTTTATATTTCTAGCAAAAAACTGTAATAAGCAGAACTGTTAGTCAAAGCCTGCCACTGGGTATCATCCTTGGCTTTCCATCTAAGCAGGTGAACAGGAACTTGTAGCAATGGATAGCCTATGTGTAGGTGGTCTCCTTTCTTGGATTTCCATGTTTATTCTCACTGCTATTGTTAGCAAGAGGAATTGAGAAAGAAATATGAAGAGACTGATTCAAAACCTGCAGTTCATCCTAGTGTCTCTGCTGATATGCTTAGCATTATAAATTTACAGAACACATGATTTTTCTATGTTGGATCATCCAAATCACTTTCCTAATGCCATTTAAAGCTTGTCCTTTGAATGATGTAACAATATGCATGAGACAATTGAAAAGCTGTCTAAGGAAAAGACTTCTTTTTGAGGCATTCATGAAGCAGCAGTACTAATAGCATGAAATGACACCTTGTATGGATAAATATATTTTGCATAAATTAGCTAATTAGGCTGAATTCAAAGTGACCCTTCTCCTAGAATACTTAAAATAGCATGTTCTATCATAAAACAAAATTAGGGAGAAGGAATGATACTTAATTCTGTAAGAATCCACAGTGATAAGCCAGTGCATTTCTAAGTTGTACCTCTTCCACTGGGAGTCTAGAGAAACCCGTAGTTTCTTGGACTTCTTTTCTGTGTTTAACAATTGTCCCAGTCAACTGTTGACAAGAAGCAAGCAAAGTCTGATGTATGGGAGAGTGCTGGTTGGTACTAAGTAGATCATCCATGCTCCTGTCTTTGTATCTTTAACAGATGAATAGCCCAATCCCTGTATCTGTTTGCATTCTGTGAGGTCTGTGAGAGTTTCTTTGACTCTTATGGAACCTAACACAAACTTTGATGTTACCTTTAAGTTTAGCACACTGCAGGCTTCCTCTGTGTGTGTGAGAGAGATGAGCATGTGTACACACAAACAAACTGGTACTGATGTCGCTAATAAAGGAGACCAGGCAGCATTTGGATAGTCTGCTGTAGAAACCCACAGAGAACTCTTATTTACATGATATAAATGCTGGTAGTGACTAACAAAGATACATGTATTTTACTGTTAGCCAATTTCTTTTTGTCTTGCAGCAAGCTGAGGTGCGGTTGAAGTGTCTTCTGGGATTGCAGGGAATTTATAGCAGAAAAGAACTCGCTTCCAGGATGGATCTCTTTACTAACAGATTCAAGGTAAATAAATTAGTGTCTGCTGATTTTTTGGTGTTGGGTGTATACACAGGGCCTGATGTTTTGATCAGAGCTGATCTCCCCACTCTCTTCACTGAGAGGACTCCTGCAGGAACAGACTTGCTGACTGAATAGATGAAGGAGTTTTGCAGGGATGTTTCCTTCTGTTTCTATGAACTCTTCCATTTCACTTTAGGTCACATAAAATGGTGTTAGCATGCACTGTGGTCAGTTATCTCCACCATTTATCCAGATTGGCCCAGGGTTTTTTTACAGGATCTTTGGCAGATGACAAAGAATTTCATATGCTAAAGATCCTCTTTTTGCTGCCCCTGATAATGGGTTACCCTTGTAGATAGTGGACTGGCTGTCTGTGTGTCACACTGATGTGGGAGTAGCTCTCTCTTGGTCTTGAAGGATCCCTTATCTCCTTTCTGAACAGATCAGGTGATACACTGTAGTTTTGAGAGCTTGTTTTGTGGCTTCACAGACCCTTTATCATATTCCATATCATTTAAGAAGTAAGCCCTTTACTTTTTTTTACCCTGGCCCTGCTAAGGATTTGGTCAGCTGCTCTTGCTCTAGCAGGGTTGCACCTTCTCAGTACCTGAATAAGAAAGTTCAAGATGATGCAATTAATATCTCAGTCCCTGTGAATCAGGACATGATTCAGTGTCAGGACAAATCAATGCCTGCATGTGATGGCAATCCATGGTCTTTTTGCAAAAGGTGCAGGGCTTACTTGTGTGTCAAAGCAGTTGCTAATAGTGAAAAATGCCTATCACTTATCCTCAAAGAACATGAACTAGATTAATATTGGTATCTTAGTATTGAATTATTCAGAATTAAACTCAGCTATCTGACTGACCCCTGTTTAAGTGCTTATGTGGTAGTCCCTTTTCTTTCTGTCTGCTGTAAGCTGTGTAACCAAATGCAGGATTGGTGTTCAATGAAGACTGATGAAATAGCTCCAGGCTGTTTGTACTGTGATCTCCCTGTGTGGAGAATGCAGTCTGAATGGATTATTGCAAACTCCACCCCCAGTCAAAAGATCCCCACCCAAAAACAGCTCCTTCCCCTCTAAACAAGAGAAATCCAAACAGCTACACACAAAATACCAACATTTAAATCAGGCTTTCTCAGTGATGGGGAATGTAATCATATAACCATTAATCCATTTCCTGCAAATAGGAATTACACATGCTCCCTCTGTTACCCCTGAGTGTTCAAACTCAAGATTTGTGGATTTAGACACCTTCCAACTGGATTTTGAGAAAAAGAAAGGTGCAAAGGAAAATGAATGTAGAGATTTAGAAACCTTATGTTAAATGGGGAAACTTAGTGGCAAATCAAGCAGGTCTAAAGGTGTAATATACCTTAAATATATCTATAATTAAATAATTATTATATTAAATATTAAATATTAAATATTACACACACTGATGTGTGCAAGTTCCTGGTTTCATGGGATGGGAAGTTTCCCAGTTTTCTGAGCTGTTTGCATGTGTACTAAGTTACAATATTGTGAATTCTGGAGGTCAGCAGTATTTCTGCTATGCCATGAAGTGTCTTCATGACTTAAACTCTGTCTTTTCAGCAAGGCACTGACTTCTGTAATGTGTAGGTGCAGGCACTTTACTGTTAATGGGAGAAACTGATTAGATAATGCTTGTAATTTGAAGCTTACCTTCATTTAACATACTGAAGTGGCAGTAGTAGCATCTTAGAAACAAGTTGTCAGTCACTTTTAATTTGTAGTGTGTAGTTAATTTCTTGTGAACGCATGC
Organism: Hylia prasina; assembly: GCA_013397195.1. Lineage (NCBI taxonomy): Eukaryota > Metazoa > Chordata > Aves > Passeriformes > Sylviidae > Hylia > Hylia prasina. The sequence continues at coordinate 612,699 of VYXD01014206.1, forward strand.
ATTACATGTATAAAAAATATCATATTACTGCATGATTAATTCAGTTAAAAAATTAACATGCTGTTAATTTTCAGGGGCTGGGGAACTACTTGGTAGTAATCAAGTTGCCTTATGTCTCTTAGGAAATAGCTGCTGAAATAAAAATAAATCTCTGCTGTACTAGTGTAGATGATCTAGCTGTAGCAAAAATACATGTTTATTGAGAACAAATCATGTTACATCTTTTTATTGTCATTTTACATCCATTAGGATCGAATTGTGTCCATGCCTCTGGACAAGGACCATGAAGTAGCAGTTCAAGCCATGAAACTCTTGATGCTTATGTCACAGTAAATAATTTCTTTTTTAATTTACTGTATTGTTTTAATGGCAACAAGATCCAGGTACAAACCTGATGAATCTTCCTGTTAGCAGTTACTTGCTGGGAAAAAGTTGCTTCTGGCAGGATATGAGTTACAGTTAAAGCTACTCAAGACATGACATTTTCTTTCTGTGGGAAATGCCAATGTTAAGAAAACCCTTGTGCTGAAATTCAATCTCAAAACTACATTTTTATATCTTTGTGTTTCCCCTGAAAGGAAATTCCACCTTTAATTTAATTTTAGCTTTTATCAGAAAGAGCATTTGACTGTCTTGGGGGAAGTTCCCACTGAACATGGGGTCCCCGACCCCATCTTCTGTCCCAGGATTGCCAGGCATTGACCAGGAGCTTGGAGAACTCTGCCACCTTCCCTATCTGCACCTGATGCAGGAAGCCTTGAGCTTTGAGGCTGTTGCTAGAATTTGAATTTTCAGATTCTTGGCTCAAGGGCAGAGAATCTGGTAGCATTTTAGCCCATAGCAGATTGACTAACAGGAGATGAGCAAGTGTGTGATTTTCCCGAGGTGGAAAACTAAGAGAAGAGTTGTTTTCTTGGGAGGTTTACCTGCCAGCCGTAGATTTGGTAGGATAATGGCAAGCTGGAAGTGTGGGAAGAATTAGACTTAGTATTACAGAAGTATATAAATCTCATACTGATACATCCTTGAGCAGCATGTTTATTTTAGAAATGTCTTTATTTGCAAAATATGTGGAGAATAAATTTTCTGTCCCTATTTTTCAATGCAAAATGGTAGTAAAAGCTTCACTGCATCCATTGATAATACAATTGAGATGTTAGGACTCAGAGTCTCCTCTGTCTGAGAGTGTAAGTTGAATTTAGGTGGTGCAGATGCTTATTTCCATGTACAGCATGACACATTATCCAATAGCCTTGGATATTATAGCGTGGGATTTGCTTTTCTATTTAAGCCAGAAGTATTAGTCATTGCTAGAGGAGCATGTAGACCTTAGTGGTCCAACTAACACGGAGCTGTAAATATTTACATTAAATTTCAAGTATGTTTGTATATTGAGGTGCTGCTTTATAGTCTCCTGTCTCACTTCACATTCCACTGGTTTGAATGGCATTTTTCCAGGCCTCCTTCAATAGGCACATCAGAGCAGCATATGATGCTGTGAACACTGCACCCTCTTCTGAAGGTAGTGCCATTGTTTGGGTCTCACTAGTAGCAGCCAGGATTATATTGTTCCTGTGTTCACAGTGTCCATTTCTACATCCTTTGGTTCCCCATGGTGCCTAGCTATTGGAACAAAGCACAATGCTGTGTGCATGGATAGCATGTCCCTGTGCTAGGAGGAGCAGCTCACCATTGTTGAAGTACAAAGATTCCACACACCAGTTATGGCTGCACTTGTTCTGTATCTGAATTAACAAGAGCTATATTGGCACTGCAGCTGTTTATCATCTCTGGCTTTAGTATAAGGGATCATGTTCTCATTAATGCAAGCTGCAGCTATAAAAGTTTGATCAATGTTTCCTTTTCCTTGAAGCAATTTTTTCTGAATTTTGCTTAAATATGGTTTCCAGTGTGAATAAATGCCCTCTAAGGTTTTCTGAATGATATTTTTCCATAATAAGATGCAATTTTCATAAGTAAAATTAATCCATTATGATTTTTTTTAAATTAAGCTATGTAGAGACCTAGCAAATACATGCTTTTCTTTCTTTTTGCTCATCTGTTGCATAGCCATCCTGCTTTCTTCCACTGTCCTACCCCCAGCTGCTCTGAGCCCTGCTGATTTGGCTTAATTATTTGAGTGGTGAAAGTGTGAGCTGGGGACTCAATAAGCAAATTCAACAACAGCTCTTCTCTTGGATAAGAGTAGTGCTGACCAGTCTGTAACTCTGTGTGAAGAGAATGCAGACAATATAGGCAGTCACATGTACAGGCTTCTTAATAAGAGCCTGCACCAAGATCCTTTTCTAGCAGGGGAAATGCTGATGCCTTAGTACCTACAATAGTGGCAGAAAGGACTTGCTGGTGGCACTGCAGAAGCAAAGACCTGCAGGGCTAGTGTGTCTCAAATAAGTGTCTCATATCTCAAACCCCATGTCTGGATATTGAACAGTAGTGCTGCTTGATGCATGCAGCAAAGCATGAAATGGAGTTGGGGACAGCAACACCCCTGCCTTAAAGGGGATAATAGAGTAATAAATGACAGCTTGTATAAATGGCATGACTGCTATCCCGCAATGGTGTAATAAAAATTTTTGCCACTTTTGTCATGCTGACTTGGCTTCTCTTTGAATGACTAATTTTTGTCATCTGCAAAATTTGGCAATTGAATTCAAGAGGCCCAACTTGCATTTTTAGTGAGATGTGAGAGACCTTTCAGATCAAGTTTCTATTTTTAAAGCTACTGGCAAGAATCTCTATCTGAATTCCCTATATTTGATTTGGAATAATTATTTTTTTTTCCAAATATAGTCTTCACTGGTGAGGTACTGACCTTCAGAACATGTCCCTAGTCTTGGAATAAATATTTTGTTATGTCATGACATGAGTCATCAAGAATCAAGGCCAGGAATAGCTTTTTTCTTCCAATTACTTTGCTGGGTAATTTTTCTTGGGAAAAATATATAATGTCAGTTACTTTCTTTGACTGACTTCCATAGTTGTCTTTTGGGTGAGTATAGCAGCAAGACCTTGTTCCTAATTGACAATTTTTGTGATGTTTTGCAGTGGCAGCAGAGCTGTGCTTCATGTATGTCAGTAACACATCTGAGCATCTCTCAACCATCACTGCATTCCAGTCCTGTGGAATATACACTGAGTGCTCTGTGTACTACTGCCCCATAAAGCTGCTGTGCCTTTACATGCTCTCTCTTGATAGCTGGAGAGGCAGTGAAAACACTGATCTTTTCAATTCACTTATATGTGTTACATTATTTAAAAAAAAAATCCCAGTGCTGATTCAGAACTCTCTTGCTATGCATATACTTAGTTTTTTTTAAATCCATATTTGTATTTTCTTCTTGTGTATCTCTGTGAGCTGAGACTTTTTTCCTTGTTTGTTGCATGTTGTCTCAATTGAATGCCAGTCTTTGGGCTAGTAGATTTCTGTTTTTACGCAGCATGATGTGATCCTGAAATGGAAATGAGCCTATGAGGTTTAGCATAATAGAAATTATTAATGGTACTGAATTATGCATAATTGTTAGCATTAATGTTGCAAAGGATCTGACAGGGAATTAGGAATTGCAGAACTAGGAAGGAAATAAAGAGAGAGAAAACATGAGTGGCAATGAGAGACCAAGGTAAAAAAAACATTGCCTTTTAGGAGGCAAATTAGTTTAGTGTGCCTACTGTGAGACAATTCTGTTAATTTTTGTGCGCTTAGCTACCTAAAAGTGTAGAGGGATTTTGGAAAAGAGCAGCAAAAGAAATTAGGTAACTGCAGTAGATGCGTGGGGAAAGGTTACAGGTGGTGTGGCACAAATCTACAGTTAGCTTGAATAGCTAAATAGCCCAGGGGAAAATGACTTTGTTTACTTAGTTAAACGGAACTAGAAATGAAACTGACTTTTAAACACAAAACATCAGTCTGCCACAGCATCATCACAGTGTATTGCAACATGCTAATCCCATTGTACAGTGGGTGGGAAAGGACTATTGTTACATTTTAGTGGCAACCATATTGTCATTTTGCTGATCACCAAAGTGTGTCTTGAAATACCTGCAATGACAGCAGAGGAGCTAGAGTGAGATTATAGAACAGTTTAGCAGTACATGATTTTTATACTTAAAATTTTTATTGTAGACATTAGAATACTTTCAACATATATTTTTTTTGGTTGATAGTGCTCTGTGCACAAATACTGCTTTTACAATGCATCTGTTAAACTTGACTTAATTTTTAATGCAAAGTGAGCAGCTTCTTTATTGATTGAGATGTTATACCTTGGATTGTCATCATAATGTGTATCAGATCTTACCCTGCACAGCCACTAAAAACAAAGACTAACATAAAACTCTGTAAAGTATGTCAGGTGTGTTTTCATTTTACTTTTGTGATTTTGATGGTTGTCCTTGGTATGAGCAACATACAAGTCAAGCAGCTCCAGCAGTCATATCTCTTGCATGCAACAAAATGAAACAAAAACCATGATATGAATTCTTTCAACTGGTGCTATATGCAGAACAAAATGGGTTTGTGATCTCCCTCTAGAATGTCCCAGTTTCTTCTTTGTGACATGTTCACACTGAAGTGCAGAGAAGATGGTGTGTCATGAGACTGGTATGTGGAAGGCCATGCCTGTTTATTTTTAGGCACCTAAACACTGGCAGGCACTTCTGGCTTAACCTTTCTCTGTTGCTTGGCATTCTGAGGGCTGTAAATTTGCACCAGTAATACTGCTGTATTTGAAGTATTTGTGTGGTTGATGACTGCCTTATGGATGTAAAAAAGCAAGGCACCTGTTTAGTGTGGTAGTGCTAGTAGTAGCAGGTGTAGTCAAGTGCTGCTGTTTGCAGAGGAAAGTAAAACACCTGAACACTCATTTCAGTGGGAGCTATGAGTGTAAACCTCATCGTGGCTCAGAGAGTAGTAGTTGAACACTAATAGTAATAGTAGTAGTAGTAGTAGTAGTAGTAGTAGTACACACAGGTATTCCCTCCCACTCAAGAAAGGAAAAAACAAAAAATCAGGTACTCAAGGGGTGTCAGGAGTGTCTGTCAGGTTGTGCTGCAAAGAAAATGGATTCTTCTCCCTTCCTTTGCTTCTCTGCTGTTTGGGGGTACTTCATTTGCAGCTGGAGCAGCATCTCACCTACTCATGTCTTGAGGAAGGAGGAAATAACAGTGCACTAGATTAATGTAATGGGTAAATTCCCAACTTCTTAGAAGACAAAGTTAAAGATGGGGAGGTTGGGATTTTGGAAATCAGAGAATGGCTGAAGTTAGAAGGGTCATCTGGTCCAACCCCCTACTCAAGCACATTGGCCAGGACTACATCCATATGGCTTTTGAGTATCTCCAGCAGTGGAGACTCCACAGCCTCCCTTGGCAACCAGTGCAGTGCTCTGTCACCCTCACAGTAAAAATGTTTCCTGATGTTCAGAAAGGAGCCTCCTGTGTTTCAGTTTGTACCTGTTGCTTTTGGTCCTGGGCACCAGGATCAGAAGCCTTTCTCTGTCTTCTTACTCCCACCACCAAGTACTTACATTGCTAAGATCCCCCTGAACCTTCTTTCCTCCAGGCTGAACAGTCCCAACTCCCTTGACCTTTCCTCAAAGGAGAGATGCTCTAGCCCCAGGAGAGATGATCCCCAGATCATCTTTGTGACCCTTCCTTGGTCACTGCCCAGTATGCCTCTTATACTGGGGAGCCCAGCCCTGGACCCAGAGCTCCAGGTGTGGTTTCACCCTGCAGTGCTGTGTAGAGTGGAAGGGTCACCTCCTCAAACCTGCTGGTAGCACTTAATGCAGATTGGGGTACCATTGACCTTCTTTTCAGCAAGAGAATATTGGTGGCTCATGTTCAATTTGATGTCCACCAGGATCCCCAAGTTCTTTCCTAAGGATAAAAAACACCTATGGAAAAGCAGTTTCATTAGTACTGGAAAGGAAGAGTCCTTAATTTCTATCCAGAGAGATAGGTGTTGCTGAGCTCTTCAAGCTATCTGAACAATTTAGTCAAGGAACTCTTTTAAAATAAAAACATCCAGGTATTGCATTCATTATTTCTATAAATGTGCTAAAGAGAGAAAACTTTACATATAAAGAAGAAAAAAATTAAATATTAGAAAAAAAAAAGTGTGCACTTGACTGGCATATTCTTACAGGAAATTCCATTTAAGTATAAGAAGAAGGTTTTTTGCTCTGGGAGTGATCCAGTACTGGAACACATTGCCAGAGATGTTGTAGAGTCTTTGACTTCATAGATTGGACACATCAACCTGCTGTAGCTGATCCTCTTATGAGCAGGGGGTTGGACCAGATGACCATCCTCAGCACTCTGTGATTCTGTATTGGTTCAATCTAGTTCACTGTATGTTTGTGAAATCTCTTATATTCCAAGCTATCCACTGGTTTTGAAAAAAAAAATATATATAAAGAAAAAATGACAAAGACATCTTCATGGAAACTAGTGCTTTAAAAGAACTGAATAATAGATTTACATTAAAAAGAATGAAACATTGTCAGACAGCAGTATTTTACAGTAAATTCCCCATAGCCCTTTAATACTTATTATATCATGTCTTTTTATTCTTATAAGTGCTCTTTGTTGTCATTCTTTGTTTTGCTCTCACTTGTAGAATTTAAGAAATTTGATCATTCATGGCTTCACAGGACACACCACTGCTTATTCATGTGCTCTAATGCACCATAAAACCATTTTACCTCTTCCATTTTTTACTGTTTAACCAATAAACACATTTTACTTCACTTTCCCAGTTCTGGAGATAGTTAAATGAGTGAAATATTTTCCTTTATGCTGATTTCTTGATATGTATTTCTTTACACTTCCTATATGTTCTATTACTGCAAATATATGCTCAAGGTAATTGCATGTTTAAAGAGTCCATCAAAACCTACCTTAAGTATGTAAGGCAGCTTTTATTTCACATTATCCTGTGAGACTTTTGGAGACATACTATTGGCACTTTCATTTAAAGACCTTTTTAATGGATGCTGCAGTGATAGTCTCATCTAATTGTGAGCTCACTTCTTTTTCAGTCAGGTTGGAGGATGTTTTGGGGCTTTGTGACTTGTGAGGATGCTAAAGGGTGCAATGGGTTGGAGACAAATGGGCAAGCATAGATAGGACTGCTGATATTTTTTTAGACATCACTCTTAGCAAGAGAATAGCATGAATTCTCAGTTTTAGAGAGGGTGTTGGACCATAGCTGTAGATGCTTTTAAAATGTTACTACTCAAGGATTGAATGCAGTAATCGATAAAAACCCTTTCCTTTCTGAAGTAGCCTTGCCCAGTGACATTGTTGTGGCAGTAAGAAGCAGGTATTTGGAAACTGTAATCCTTGCTTTGGACTTCACTGCTCTGGTATCTCTTTGTTGGGTTATTCAACCTTGATTCTTCAGTTTCTTTGTTGTAAATATTTTATATGAATATCACTTCTACCTCTCAGAGAGTGTTCTAGGCATGTGATGCTCTCAAAATGTGTAGCTGAATGAAAAAAATCATGACCTTGCATGTGTTTGTGCAGAGATGTCACAGGCGTAAGAGTGTCATTAAGAATGTGTTTTGATTTCTTTTTACATGGACTCTAGTGTAACAGAATATAGCTTTTAAAATACTGGAATAAGTAACTTAAAAATAAAATAGCTTAAAAAAGTAATTTGTACTACAGAATGAAGGTTTCTTATTGTTTATTATCTTCTATGGTGAACATCTAAGCATAAAGTAAAGGCATGATTTTCCTGTTTTATTACTACTGCTCTTTTTACTGTGATCACTAATCAACTGTGAAAATATACTTTAAATTAATGTTCGTGTCTATGCAGTGAGCCTGATTTGTCTTGGCTGACACAGACCTCTGTTTCTCTACACAGTGAGTAAAAGAGCACTGCCAATTTTGTTTGAGAACATTTTTAGAAATGCCCTACAAAAATTCACACATAGCTGTGTAAACAAGTTGCACGGTTATGGAGAATGAAGTCTAGTAAAAGCTGGGCATAACATTCACACTATCCTTTGCAGATAAAGCTGGACTATAACTTCCGTTGTTATTTTTGCCTAGGAACTGTGAGGATGTGTTATCAGCTGAAGACTGTGAAATGTTATACCAGTTTGTTTATACCACTCACCGTCCGCTTGCAGTAGCAGCTGGGGAATTCCTTTATAAAAGGTATCTCTGCCTGCCTACTTCATGCATATTCTCATTTGTTTTGGAATGAAGGTGGATTTATTTAATGGGAACATTAAGGATTATTTTTTCTGCTGAAAGAGTGTGCCAGCTTTCTTCTGGTGAATCAGAAGAGAAATGCTGTCTGAGGGTAATTGCGTGTTTTCCTGCACAGCCCTGAAACAATAGACGTGAGAAAAGTTGCAAGACTAACACAGGGAATATGAAACTAATTGATCCACAAGTGCCATGCTATGCTGAGAACATGCCTCCTTTCTCTCTACTTTGTTTTCCGATTGCTTTGCTTCTTACAAGCTAATCTGTCACCTGGCATCTGCTGGATTTTCATAGTTTGGTGATTAATCACAAAAATGGCCTCCTCTTCTCCCTTTGGAAGTTACCTTAAACATTGTAAAGGCTTTGAATAATGAGAGATGCAGCAGATTAAAAATCCCTCCCAATTTCCTGTCAGGTTAATGAAATACAGGGTTTATCTTCCCCAGGAGTGACACTTAAAAATGGGCTTCTTATGACAATGGTTGCATGAAGTTGAATGGAGTTAGCATGCTAAAGAGGGAAGAGACAAATACTCTGTCTCTATGGCTGAGGGAAATAATCTTGACTTACAATAAGGAATGAAAATAAAAATATTTAGGCAAGGGTTTTGGGGGGAAACATTCAGAAATAATAATCATGTTCCACACATACAGAATTTCTTCCTAGCTGTCTTTTCCTGTCTAACTGAAATGTTGGCATTCTGGAATTTGTGAAGCTAAGTCCAACAGAAAGACAAATGAAGAGAAACTTCTGTTTTGATGAGTCTGCTGTTACATCTGCTAGACCTAGTCTTTTGTGTTGGTCCTAATATGCTCTCATAAATTTGATGTTTCTCCTCTCAGAATTCTGCTTCATTTTGCTACCAAAGTGATTGCCCTGATAACTTCACTTTTTCTACCCTGCTTGCCAGTGCCTTGTGGATACCTTGACCCTGTAAATCTCATCCTTGTTCTTGTTTTCCCAGTGCTTCTCTCCAGCACTTTTTCCAGTATAGAATGTTCATTTTGGTGTGATAAGAAATGTTAGTGACACCCTCCTTTCCCTGGTTATACTGCTAAGTTTTAGTATAAATGCTTTCCACCTCTGCTGCCCCTTCTTATTGGTTTGCACAAAATCTCCATGTCTGCATATTTTAACTTAGGTTACTTAGCTGGCATAAATTATACCAGCAGAAGCTCTTCCCAAGTGCACAGGCTTTTGCTAACGTTTAGTAGTGTGGTCCAGATCTTAAATCCAAGCTGTTTGGGCCTTACATTAATCTGCAGAGATGGCCTTCCTGTATTTATTTTGGGATTAGCACTTTTTGTGGATAGTAGTCAGAGTCATTTTGGATAAAGGGGGAAATGGAAATGAAAGTGTCATACTGTGCTTCATACTTCTGTTAAAAAATGGTGAAGAAGTAGGAGAAGGTGGGTAAGACAGAAGAGGAAGAGCAGATTTTCCACTGTATTTGGGACATTAATTGCCTCTTATAATTACAAGACACTGTGTACCTCATTGTATGATCAGTTCTGTGGAATCTGCATCCATCATCCAGAAGGGTGGCAGGGTACCTGTGAAACTGCCAGAAATAGTCTCTGCATCCACAGGGATAGCTTATCTCTTCTAATGGAAAACAATCTTTTTTCCTTTCATCTTATAAAAAAGTCTGATGAGATTTGGGGTAAATAAGTAGACACTTAAGAGAAATACAGTCCTTGTGATCTTGACAGAATTAGTGTTACATTGATAAATGAATGTAAGGAGAACGTGGCAGAACTGGACTGACTTGTTTTTCTTTTGGCAGGCTGCTTAGTCATGAGGGAGATAAAAAAGTTCAACCCAAAGGAGGAGGAAAGTTTGGGGCCACCACTGACCAGTTGAAAAGATTAATACACTTTTTCCTGGAGAGTGAGGTGAGAACAGCCCCTTCAGTAAGCCTTTTAAATCCAGTGTTGCATGTTAAATCAGTTATCTTCTTGCTTTTGAAAGCAATTTCTGTTGGTGAGCTCAGAAGTGTATGGTGTTTGAAATGTATTTACTCTCTAGGTTAAGTTTTTAAGGAAGCGGTTTTGCTTCTGATGTATTAAAACTGATTTACAGCGGTGCTAATGGAGAGAATCAGTACTGAGGCAGGTTCTGGAAACAACCTGAAAGACTAATGCCAGCAAGTGAGGGGTTTTTGGTATGTGCCCATGTCTTTCTGGAGGCGGATGTGGGTTGCTGTTCCACAGCTCCATGCTGACCAAAACCTGTAGTTTTATTGAGAGTTTTATCAGCTTAAGTGCTGATAAACAGTTTAGCTTTTGCAGTGGTGCAGACCTCTGTCTGGCCAAAGTGTCTCATGCACAGCAGTTTTGAATCTTTCTGCAAAGAATTGGATAGATGACTTGTTTCTAGTCCTGTGACTGGATTTTTGGCTGTTATGATCAGCAATATAAAGCAACACAGAAGCTAGTTTCAGAGATGATTTCATTTAAATTTAAATTTGTATTAAAAAAAAGAGATAATTAAATATTTTTTTGCCTGCTTTTCCTGCTTTTTCATCCCACTTTCTTGCTTTGTATCAGACTGAAGACATGGTGTTTAAATGTTGATTGGCCTTGAGCTAAATATATTGGAATACTGCATGTGAATATATGTGTGAATGACAGAGCTTTGTCATTGGAAAAAGGGAGAGGAACATATGAAGGTGTATTTCTTTTAGTGATATGTTTGCTTCTATAAGCTTGTGTTTTTAATCCCTAGCTACACAAACATGTTGTATACCTAGTAGACAGCTTGTGGGACTGGGCAGGCAAATTCCTGAAGGACTGGGAGTGCATGACCACTCTTCTGTTAAAAAATGGTGAAGAAGTAGGAGAAGGTGAGTAAGCAAAGAATTTAGTTTTGTGTGAATGAATCTCCCCATGCTATTTTTGAACCTTGCCTTAGCTAGTTGAGCATCATTTCATATTGCAGTACCATTTGGTCCCAAATTGTGATCCCTGAGTGTCACAAAGTAGAAGCAACTCAATGCACTGCTAGTATAATATTTATATCAACATACTTGTTTTATTACTGTATTTTTATTTATTTTTTATTACTGCACAGTAAGTACTCATGTAATTAAGCCATAATGCTTATGTAGTGTTCACTTTGTTAGCCCAAAACTTTAGAATCTAAAAGTATTAATAAATTGAAATGCAGTTATTGTTAGGCTTTTATTCCTACCTCAAAAGAAAATCAGTGTATTGAGTTCACTGACATGTAACACTAGGGTTTTGTTTTGTAGAATTATTTTGAAGTGAACTTAAATAAATCTTTAAAGTCTTTTACAACCCAAACCATTATATGATTCTATGAATATTGTTGTAGTAGAACTGGAGTTGGTTATGTGATTAAAATCAGTTTGTAGACACAGTGACTTAGAGCATTATGGTACTTAAAGAAGGTTTGTCCTAAATGAGACACTAGTCAGTAGGAGACCTCTCTTTAAAACTGCCTGTGTCTTTGCAAGCCCAACTGCCCCAAAAAGTTTATCCATTAGGGGATTAACGGTACTGGGTAAATGTGGAAAATAACTTCCTTCAAATGAATCAAACACTCTCTAGCTGTTTATTTAGCAACACTGCATCTCCCATTCTTTAGTGTCCTTCCATAGTTCCTCAGGTAAATGAGTAGGCTTTACATCAGTTGTTTCTGCATCTTCACTTTTCCTTTGTGTGATGCTGAGGCTGATTTACTTCCAGCACTGAGCGATGCCCAGGAAAGTGCTCTCATCGAAATCATCCTCGCAACGGTCAGAGAAGCAGCCGAAGGTCATCCTCCAGTGGGCAGAGGTGCAGCCAAAAAAGTCAGTGCATCTTAGTCTTATTTATTGTCCTGTCATCACGTTATCTTTCCCTTATGTACTTAGCCTGACAGCTTGTTCCTAGTTGCAGAAGTATCTTAGGAAATAAAATAGCTTATTTTTCCAAAATGTTGCAGTATCTTTTCACCTCTAGATCTTATTAGAAGTGGATGTTGAAGGAGATGAGTGCTAGAGGAGAGCCACTTGAAGCATGTTACTGACAAATGATGAGTGTTTTATCCATGACATATGGCTGGTCAGCAATTTGCATCTAATTTAAAGTTAACAACAAAAAAAAGCATCTGGTTTTCTTCATGGAAAAGTGTCTCTATCTTAGTTTGATATGTTTGAGACAGTGCAGTATGAGTTAAGCTTGGGTTACATGTAAGATTCCACTCAAATCCCAGAGATTTTAAAATTGAAACCAAATGCTTTATCTGCAGATTTTGTCAGTAAAAGAGAAGAAAATCCAATTGGAAGATTGTACCAAAATTACTGAACATTTTACTATGGTGCTTCCTCAGCTCTTGGCAAAGGTAACTAACAGCTGCTCTGTGAATGCATGTTAAATATTTCATTAAAATTCCTGCAATGCACTCATATCCTGTTTTTTCTCTGTAGTATTCAACAGATGCACAAAAAGTGGCGAATCTTCTGCAGATTCCTCAGTATTACAATTTGGATGTTTACAGTACGGAACATCTCGAGAAGGTGAATAGGAATTGGGGTAATCAGTTCATGTGGAATGAACTAAGTTTATGTGACAATGTAGGGAGTTCAATGGGATTTGGAACAAGTAGCAAATGGTTGAAATACAGTGAAATGGTCTCATACCTTGAGGAAAGTGGTCTTATTCAGGCTTTACTTTTTGATTTGGAGCTGCAAAGACAAACCTTGGTGCTTGTCAGTTCTGATACGCTGTGTCTGGCCTTGGTGGGCAATGATTTGTGCTTTTGTGTGGTTGACCCAGCCCTGGGTTTTTTCATCCCTGGCTGGGAGGAGGGTAGGTTATGCTATGTGTCTTAAGTTGGTGTCTCCCAGGAGTTTACTGCAGAATAGGTTTCATTCTCTGTGAAGGCTGACTCCCAGCTGTTGGGGAATGACAGTAACTGAAAGATAAGAATGGAGATAGTATATCTGCTGATGGGAAAGGGGCAGTCAGAAATGGATAGATGAAATCCTCGAAATAGCTTAATGTATTCTTAAGCAGGGATGTTTACAGGGATGCAGTGTTAGGCAAACACTCTGAGGTTAATTTCAGCCCAAAACCTGAACTGAAGAGAGCGAGTCAGCAGAATGGTACAAGTTATCTCCTCCCACTAAGAGTGAAGACCCAGTCGCTGACATGATCCAAAGCATTCTCCATTCTCCATTGCTGAGGGAGACAACTTCCACTGTTTGAAGACAGACCTGTCCTTTGGGAAGGCATCTTTTATTCTCTATGTAGTGCAAGACATGTATTGCTAAAATAGAACTTAAAGGAGTTGCTTCATTCTTTAGGAAGATCCAGAGACATAATGATGAAAGAGAGCTATAAACACAGAAAAAAAAAAGTTGTGTGCCCTTCTTCTCCTTAGACTTGGCATTTGTTTCATCTTGTTTATATGATCCATGGGGATATATGGGCCTAGTGAAATGATTTAAAGCATAAGAGGATTTTTATACAATTTACCTATAAATACCCCTTTTATCACCTGCAGCATTTGGATGCTTTGCTGAGAGAGATAAAAGACATTGTGGCCAAACACTCCGACAAGTCTGTCCTCGAGGCTTCCTCCAGGACTTATTATGTCCTTTGCCGTGAAGAAATTGCCATCTATAGCCAGGTGGATTGTGCTCGAACTCAAATGATAGATGAGTTGATGAAACAGCTTAACCAGCTACTAGATTGCTTCTGGCAAAAGGTGAGTGTGACTCACTGAGGGGTAAGCAGACTGTTTCCCTAGAAAAAAAAAGGAAGACAAAGAAAATTAAGGGGGATATGGAACTATTATTTGCCTGCTGATTCTGCTTGAATGAGGCAGAACTCTAAAAGATGGATTTGCACCTCTGAAAAGAATGGTTCTTCACATTTTAATGAAGCAGATATATTTTGGTAATATATTTTGGCAGGAATAGAGTTGGGAAAATAATAAACAAGGTAGTCCACACTACCAACAGGACATTGTATGTCTTCTGGCAGGCTATTATTGGACTCTGATGTTGTAAAATGTGTCAGGCCAAAAGGTCCCTTAACCTCAGACTGGAGTTATTTTGTTGATCTGTGCCAGTGTGGGAGAATGTGTACTTGTGAAGAACAAAATTTCTACACCAGATATTCTGGACCTAAGGTCTGTAGTTGCTTTGTAGTTACTCCAGTGCTATGCCAGAGATACTATGTGCAAAATCAGCTAGTGAGTGCTCTCAATCTACAGGTGATGAGGCTCTTCCCAAGAAGGTACAGTTCTGTAGTTCTCGATCTTTGACTGTACAGAGGATGCCCTGTGTTGCTGTCACTTTGGATATAGGGAAAAAAAACCAGCAAACAGCAGTCTGTAATGCAGATTATATAGCTTTGAGGGTTTTTGAAATAATGGCTTTCCCCTTGAAAGAGGGCTGCAGTCTCCCTCAAAGCTTTTCATTAGGTCTAAAAAGCAGAAACAGCCGGTGGGGATATGAATAGCTTGCTGGCTGAGCTGAACAACAGAAGCCTGCAGCTGATCTGATCAACTGTGCCGTCATGAACAGGTGTCATGCCATGGTATGAGAGTTAACACTGGCGGGTTTTTATTGGACACAGGGATATTGCAAAATGTGTGAAGCCAAAAAATCCCCTAACCTCAGATTGGATTAATTTTATTGGTCTTAAATAGAGATCTATGTCAATGTGGGAGAATGTGTACTTATGAGAAACAAGATAAGTGCAAGACCAGGGATTCTTCGACTCCTCCGTAGTGTGATCTATATCTAAATAAAGAGATTTTTCCCCTGGAGCTCCTCCCTTCTAATTCCTGGTCGTATATTTCGTCCCCCAGAATCACATAGTATACTTGTGGAAACTACAGCAATTGCATCTATGGGAAAGTATTTAATATATTTTTAGCTATCTTTGAATGTGATCTGGCAGCTGGAAGCAAGGAAGGTCAGCACCGTGTGAACACTTAGCTTTCCTTAACAACTGTGTGAAGGACCATGTTAGACTAATTGCTGCTTTTTACTCTGGGTTAGCAATACTACAGTCTAGGGAGGCTGCCATTGGTTCGTTAATGACAGGGATTTTCCCTTTTACAAAATTTCTTTGGAGTTATGTTGTGTTCTTTTGGCTGTAGAGCAAGACATGAGTAGTGTTGGTTAAAGGTAAAGGTTAAAGGAGGGCTGGAGGAGATGATCCAAGCTTGTGGGTTGGTTGGGAAGAGAACACAGTAGTTGCCTTGGCCCACACTGGCTAATTCCTTTCTCTTTCCCAAACTTTCATCATTTAGGAAGGAGGATTTTGTACGGACACAGGAGAAATTTCCCAGATGCACTCTACATTGAGAAGAGTAGCAGCTTTTCATAAGTGAGATATTTATTACACCATTTATGTTCCCATATACTTAAAGTGTTAACCTTACACATGCAAAGTGAGAATTTCTTGTTGGGTTTAGTGGGGTTTTTCAGAAGAGAATGAAGATTATCTCTATGAGAGTTGCTGCAAGGTTTAGTTTCTTCTTAACAGAACTGTACTCTTGGATATGGAATTATTTTTGGACTCATTACTGAACATCAGCCCTAATGTGCCTGAGAAGTGTATGCTACGGAATTGAGATGTCAGAGTGGACACAGAGATCCCCTCTGTGCTGCTTCTGACCTGGCTGGATGTTTTTCCACAGTCTTACTGACAATACTGGTGGTCAGTCTGAAGAGGGTATAGTGAATGCAGTCATTCTTTGCAGCAGGTGTAATCTGCTTTTATTTTCCGTTTACCTGAACTTCTTTTGTTAAAAAGATGGTTTTTCAAAATGTTGGTTCTCCAGAGATTGGTAGACAGTCATGCAAGAGACTACAGAGGTCAGAGGAATCGGGCCTTCTTCTCAGTGTGTCTTTTGCATTGCTTGGGTTACTCTGGCTTTGCAAAGAGAAGTCTAATGTTGAGCTGAGAATACTCAAGACTATTAGAAACAGTCTTTTAGAGTGGGCTAAGGAAATTGTTCTTTAGATCTTTTTGGGCACTTAAAGAGTATGCATAAGGTATAGCAAAAGATACAGAACTCAAGCTTCTTTTTCCTCTCCTCATAACACTGCAGTTTTGTGGTAGGAATGCCAACTGTAAAGCTGTGGTCTAAAGCTTGCAGTGTTAGATGATGAAAACTTAATTTTTCCCCCTTATAACTAATATTTAGTTATGTTATTGCTATACATCATATGAAGGCAAAATTTAACATTTAACCTATTTGATCAGGTAAGTCTTCATTTCTTGCTTACTGTATCATTATTATTTCTATTTCACCTGCAGTGCCCATGATCTCACCAAGTGGAATCTGTATGACAAGACTTTAAGGTTCCTGGTGTTTGAAGCAGAACATGGCAGTTTACCTGTTCTGGTGAGTAGTTAATATTTAACATTGAAAGATATTTTTCTTGATGAAAGCAGGAGATACAAAGTATTAAATAATCTTATATATCAGTGTCCCATGAGACAGGAAGATACTGTGTCCATTTCTCAATCTGGGAAACTGAGGCTGTCTTTGGTATAATGTTATTGTAATTTGTAGATACATGCCTTTATATTAAATAATTTTGGAGAATTTTTTCAGAGCTGTGATAATCATCTGACATCTGGATTGATCCTTTGTTATGTTCAGTATTTCCAATGCTTGCACAGTCTCAGTTTCAGTTCATGTGAAATTGTTGGGACTGCGAGGAACCCCTTTGGATTGCATGCAACCAGAAATTGGAATACTTTGTATCTGTTGCTTACATGTTGACTCTTGTTGTATCAGTTTAAAATTACCAGTTGTCTCAACTGCAACCTTTTGGTTATCTGGTTGCCTCGCCTCAAACATTGTGTGAATATGGAGTTGTGTATTCCAGGATTGCAAGGTGAAATTCTTCAGCAGTTATGAATGCTCACCAGCCCTTATTTGCACGAGAAAACTTGGGGGATTTTTTGGCAAGGGGTGAAGTTTAGTTGAGTAGGGAGAGCCTGCAGCCAGTGGGTAGAGGTGGACTCCTTTAGATGGAGCATTGGAGCACCAAGGTTTGGCTTCTGCTGTGAACTGGCCTCTGGGGGAGTCTGCCTTTCATCTAAGGCTTCAAAGAAATCCCAAGGAGCTAAGCTAAAGTGAGCCTCTGGGAGCACACTTCTTGATATGTGGGTTGCTTTCCCTTGAACTCATCAAAATGTCAGAGAAGTTCTGCAGAAGCAGCACCTTAGTAATGAAGTTTCTCAGGGGGCAATGCTTGCTTGTATGTAAACCTGTTAAATTTATTTTAAGGATCTAAATTCAACTGGGAAGTGTTCATGCAAGCAGCATGTAGAATGTCAGGCTTGAATGCTTTGTTTAGTCCTAAGCTTTTTGCTGTTGAGCCTTTCATGTAAATACAGGATATGTGTTTATTTGCAGATTATCCTACCAGCTCTCCAGTGCACATATTTTTCTCTCCTGTGGCAGCTATCTGCAGTTTCGGAAAATTCTCCCAAGGTTGGTCACTGTTGTAATTTTGAAACCTGGAGTTGTGCTTATAGAAGTTGAAGCTAATTTTCCTGTTCTGGGATTTCATGAAAAAGCAAGCTTATAAGAAGACAGTTTGTCTATTTTCTTGAGGAAACCAAATTGAATTGAGGCATTTTTTTCTCTATCTTCTCCTCTTTTTTTTTTTTTCCTTTTAAACTGTATGTGCTTTTTCAGTCTGCAGGAACAATGGTTCATCGCTATTTTTACTGCAAAGCATGTGCATCGAATTCCTAGGGCTTGATGGAGATAAGGAACTTGTCTCACTGCCAAAGAGTTTGTTGTTTTCTTGTTTTAAGCAACAAAGAATATTCAGTGAAAACTCCAGGACATTCTGTAGCTTTGTTTCTTTTTTTATTTTCTTGATTTACCTACATATTTCTGTCAGAAAGGTTGAGGAAAGTGGTAATTTTCTCATCGGTTGACTGTTTACTTCTGTAATTTATAAAGTACCAAGCTCTAGCAGGTATTTCAGAAAGAAGTCTAATTGAAGACTAGACTTTTCCAGAAAGGAAAACTCTTTTATGTTTTGTTTCATGTGTGAATGTGTACCCTGTGGGGCTCCTCTTCATGCTGATTTCCGACTCCACTGCGTGCTGCTTTGTCATTCTGTCCCTTCACGGGTGCTCCTGTGCATACAGGGCAGGGTGCTGACATGGACATTTGAGTGAGGAATGCTAGCTGGGAGCTTACCCATTTGGCCACTGATTCACTGTCTATTCCCGTCCTATTCTATTCCTGCGTGGATGTCCACGTCTCTCACTGCTCTGATGTGTTCTGCCTTTCACTCCAGACACGGTTAGCTCGACTTGGTAATGGGGCAGCACATTTTTTAATTTGGCCTTTCATATGGAGGCAGATTTTGATTGGAAGCAGATGTGACGGCCCGCTCTGCAGGGCCAAATCTGGATGTTGGCAGATAGAGAAGTTCCAAGAGCAAAAAAAAAAAAAAAAAAAATTCCTGGACAGCAGCTCTGTTATTTCCCCTTTGCTCCTTCCCTTGTGTTAAGGCAGTGTATTGCCCCTCACCTGGTTCTCCTCAGCATGTCCTGGGATGGATTCCTTTTCCTATAAATGCAGAACTGCATAGCATGAAATCTGGCTCTTTCGTAAGGGCATTCCTTTTACACTGATGGCTCAGAGCTCAGTGCAGTGCAGCTGGGACCTGGTGGAGGATCAGAAAATATTTTGTACGGTTGTGAGCAAACCAAATAGTCTCCTGTGCTGGATTCATCTTAACAAAGACCGGTGTCTTAAGCTTCTGAGTGCCAAAGCTAAACTCTAATCCCTTTGTAGTCATTAGGGGAGGAAGGAAGAAAACCAGCTCCAGAAGGCAGTGCACATTGAATATTAGGTGGGCTGGACCAGAGGTTTTTATGACTCTACTTCCATTGTTATCACTGCTTTATATGGATAAGATGAAGTGAATAAGAGAATACATGCTGCCCTCCTTACAAATGGAGAAACAAAGAGTTTGTGACTTGCTGAATTCCACTGGCTTCAGCAGCTATGACAGATGCAGTTGTTCATAGCTAGTAAGCTGTTCTGTGAAATGCCAGCTTCTTTCATCATGTCATCAGCTGTGCTATCTTAAATGAATAATATGAGTGGAAGAAAGATGCAACTGTTGTTTGTTCTGGAATTCTCTGTTGAATCACAGTTTCTAACATATTGGTCCTTTCGTTTTTCCTAAATGTGTTTTTAGGAGACTCTTTTTCCACTAAGAAGGGAGCTGAGACGTTTCAGTCAGATTTGCACATGCTTCCTCCACCATAAGGAAAAAGATGTAAGAGAAAAGGTTTGTGTTTTTCTGTCATTTAATAAGCATTTGTGCTCAGATCTCCTTTTAAATGCCTGCCTTTTTTTTATATTGGTGTTTCATTCTATTAAATTTTTGCTATGTTTTTGTCTTGTAGCAGAGAAATAACACATAAAAACCCCAGTCTTCAACTATTTATTTTAAATAAAAACTAAAGTTATGCTAGTTAAAATACAAAATGCTAAACTACAAGTTAGTGCTTTAGTCAAGCATAGATTTGTGTCTGCATGAGTCCATCTGCAGGGTCAAGGCCTCAATCTGAATGAAAATCATTGTGTTTTCTGATTTGACCTATCAGTGGTACAATTGCTTCATTAATGTTTTGCTATGAATATTACTTAAAGAAATGGAGAAATTGTCCAGTGGTTGATATGTTAAAAGAGGGGTATTTCAACATAATACAGCTATTCTTGCCCACATAACTTTGAAAATCTTTAAGTGGCGCCTAAATTACCATGGCTGAGGCAAAGAGAGGTCTTTAGTCTGCAAGGAAGAAGTGGAATGGAAACTTGATTGTGTTTGATGGAAATGCAAAGTGGAATTGGCATGAAAAGTAACATGGTCTCTAAATCCTTCTTTGGCTTTATTTGCTTGGTACAGGCCTTCATGATACTCTGTGACTGGTTGCTCATTTTGAGTCACCTGGATTCAAATAAAAATGAAGAAACAGTTGGACTTCTGGGTTATCTTCCTAACAGACAACTTCAGGAAAAACTGTTCTCATTTATCCAGGAGCATGTTTTCATGGACAAAGAAGAGGAAAAAAAAGGTTAGACATCTTTATCACTGGAGAAACAATCTACCATTTTTGCTATCATTTGTCATCTGCAGTGAATCTATCAGGGAAGAGGGTTGGCCTTTCTTTTGTTGTTGTTGTTGTTGTTTTGTGAGTTGCTTTGTGTTTTTTCTGATTGGGCCCCTTTACAAACAAAACAACCCTGTAACTCTTTGATCTGGGGATTACGGACTGCAGATTAACCACAGAATACAGATGCCAATTTACCTGTACAATGAGAAGGGCTGAAGTAAAGCAAGGCTGGGTGAGTAAAAGTGTTTGGTGGACTGACTTCCTTGATGATGATGATGTTAGAGGAGGCCTTGCAGTGTTGTAGTGTGTCAGTGCATGGACCCTTCTAAGCCTTCAGAGGAAAGAATCAGTGGATTTTGATTTTGGGACTGTGGGGCAGATTTCACAGAATTATAGACTGGTTTGGGTTGGAAGGGACCTTAATGATCATCTAATTCCAAACACCTCTGCCATGGACAGAGACAACTTCCACTACACCAGGTTGCTCAAAGCCCCATCCAGCCTGGCCTTGAACATGGAATGGGGCATCCACAGCTTCTCTGGGCAACCTGTTTCAGTGTCTCACCATCACCACAGTCAAGAATTTCTTATGTCTAAGAAATAAATCTGCCCTCTGTCAGTTTAAAGCCATTCCCCATTTTATCACTACATGCTGTTGTAAGAAGTCCCTTTCTACCTCTCTTGTTAGCCCTCTTTAGGTATTTGAAGGTGCTACAGGGTCTCCCCAGAACCTTCCCTTCTCTGGGTGGCAGAACCCCAGCCTGTTTTCATAGGCAAGGTGCTCCGGCTCTCTGAGCATCTTCATGTCCCTCCTCTGGACTCACTCCAGCAGGTCTGCATCCTTCTTATGTTGGGGGCCCCAGAGCTGGGTGCAGCACTCCAGCTGGGGTCTCAGAGCAGAATAGAGGAGCTGAATCACAAACCTTGCCCTGCTGGCCACGCTGCTTTGGATGCACCCCAGGAAAACACCCTTGGCTTTTTGGCTGTGAGCACACACTGCTGGATCTTGCTGTGCTTCCCATCAGCCAACACCCCCAAGTCCTTTTCCCCAGGGCTGCTCTCAGTCCAGTGAGAAATGGTATTTGTTGCTCTACTGCCTTTTTCCAAACACGTTTGGATGCTGTATTGAGGTTGTAATTATGAAGGCTGGTTTCTTTTGGGAGTGTTTTGAAAATAGATTGTTCATTGTGCTTCTGAGGACAAGTTCAAGTGCCATGCTTTGAAAAACAAGCATTGTTCTAGATTTCTCTGTCTAACTCTTGTCCTTCAGCTGTTCAGATGGAGTTCTTTGTTCAGTTTTGGGTGCCACACTTCCTTAGGTCTTGTGTTCTTGGATGCAAGAACCACTGATGGGCAACATTATGCAGCAGGGAGAATGGGCAGCTGAATAATAGAACCAATATGATTTTCAACAGAAGCTGCTTTATTGTTTACATTAAACCCCAGTTATAGTTTCTAGCACTACTGTCCATACAGGTGTCTCTCGATTGGCTAAGCCACTTGTCCATGATGCAGGCACACATCCCTCAGGACGCCTAATTGGTCAAGTGTCCATCATCATGTCCTGTGTCTTCTATCGAGGTTTTGCATTCTTTGTAAGGAAGTTCCCAGGCTCTCCATTCTGTTCTTCTGTCCTGTTGTCTCAGTAACCTTGGTGAATTCCTGAGAACCCTGAAAACAAGACTGCAGGTGGCTTGCTATCTACAAACAATTTGGCTGGTACACTGAATGGCCTAAGTTGTACAGACACAGTGCTACAACATTATATGGCCAAAATTGCAACAAGGAGATAGTAAGAGAATCTGAATTAGTAAAGATACAGTAGAAAAGATTGTACAAGTAGGCTGTAGTATCCTAGTTGTGGGAGTTACTGAAGCAGGTTCTGTTTCAGGTTGTTTATGTTATGTATCTGAAACTGATAAAACTGATCCTGTTTTGGGTTAGATGGCCTGAGATTTGTTTCAGACCTTTATTCTGTGATGCCTTCAATTTCTCAGTTCTCCTCACAAAGGATCCCTGTCACCTCATTGTAGGTTCCTTCCTGAACAAGTGATTTTGTGATGCAATGTGTGTGCTTGTCTGTGTGCACAGCTGGCACCAGTTTCATTCCTGTTTAAACTCTGTAACTTTCAGATACTTCTGATCAATCATTTGCTTTATGTTTGTTTCCAGGCCCACAGTCATTGTAGAAGCAGAAACAGTCCACATCAAAATTATAGGGCAGAGACTGAAGTCTTTTGGTAGCTGATAGCTTGCATGTGCAGCAGGAAAGAGTGTGTCTTGGCTCTCCTGCTGCAAGAAACTCTCCCCAAGCACCTTTGTAGCACTGTTGGAATACTCTTAAGAGTATCTGTTTCCCATGAGTTATCCAGCTAGTAACTAGCTCATGTTCCAGACACTTAATATGTTCTTAATGCTATTAAGTGACTTTTCTTCCTTTCACTCTTGTTGATAAGCACTTGGAGAATTTCATTGGAACTCCTGCTGACTGTGTGTGACAACTTTTTTAGGGTTTCCAATAAGTTATGTGCTACTTTTCTACCATCTGTTTTATTCTAGGAAAAAAGAAAAAAGTGGTTGCAGTTTTTCTGGTCCCTTCCATTTGGTGTGTTTGTGCCTTTTATTCTACTTGCTGTAGCTGTGAGCAGTGTTGTACTTGGAGATTCTGACTAAATGCCAAAGTCCTTATGAAGATCAGAGTAGGAGACTGTGGAAGAAGACTGATGAACTGCAGCTTTGAAATGGGAATAAACCTGTGTTTTCTGATATACACAGGAATGAGCGCTGGCATCTGTTACTGAGCAGCTGAGTCTGTGCTATTTAGGTGCAAGTTGGTCATTTAAACTGAGATACCTTGAATAAAGTAATAGAACAAAGCTTCAATGCTTTTGTTTCCCTAGATCTGACAGAAGAGGATGAAACTTGCAAACTTGATGACTTGCACAAAAAGCGGCATCTTCTGGCAGCATATTGCAAGTTAATAGTGTATAATGTGGTCGAGATGACTGCAGCTGCTGAGATCTATAAGTATTATGTGAAGGTAATGTTTTAGATAAGGTTGTTTTTCCTATCAGTGCATTTTAGTTTTTGAAAGTGTCTGCAGTGTTTGTGAAAGATGGGGTGTTAACAGTGTTATGGCTCAGAATCCTGGAATAATCACAAAAGGGCTAAAAAATCAAGCAGAAGTGGGGCAGCTCTTCTCTCTTGGCTCCACAAAGGTATCTCACTGCAGACAAAGCAACTGAAAATTGAGGAGAGGACATGTCTGAACATCTGCTCCTCAGCTTTTCCAGAGAGGCCACTGCAGAGCAGCAGTTCATGGCTGGAGAGTGATTGATCTGTTGAGGTTCTCACACAGAAGTGGTCAGCTTAATTAATACACCTCACACACTGCTTGTGCAGATGCCTACATTTCACATCAGTCCCAGGGTTTAGATGACCAGGGTTTAGTAGAGCTTCAGCCACTCTGAAGGGGGTTTCAGGAGGGCCAAGAACCTCAAAGTGGGCAGTTTCTTCGAGTCAACTGACAGAACTTTGGAAATACCTGAATATGAATCTTGTTCTTTGCTTCATTGGCAAGCACTGGTAAAGCACAGACAACTCTATTTGTTTCCTGATGAGGCTTTGCTCTTTTCAAAGAATTACAATTAATTATAAATTAAGAATTGACAATCAATTAGTTATTAATATTTAACAATTTCAGTGTAACCATGATCCTCACATTACTCTTAAAAGAGCATACCATTGCTTTACATATGAAATATTATAAAAGGTCCAGTTTTCATCCTTTAACTTGCATGTTCTGCTGTTGGGAGTGTTTTAGGAACTTATTGTGTCACTTAACAGTCGTGGTTTGTGTACTCCCAGTGCTAAAGAAGGGGAATAATAACTCTTAATTGTTTTGTTGCTGTTAATAGACCTACAGTGATTTTGGAGACATAATTAAAGAAACATTAAGCAAGATGAGGTACAATAACAAAATTCAGAGTGCCAAGACACTGATTCTCTGTCTGCAGCAGGTAAGGTTAAGATTAAAGCAAGAGGCTAGGGACTCTTATGGTAGCTGTATTCACAGTGAAGATTTTTACCTCCTGTGCCATAATTATTCAAAATCATTGGAAAACCTAGTGACAGAAATTACTTCCTTTCCTGCACTTTCTATATATATGTTGTTTTTGCATGTCATAATTAAAGTTCCTTTCAAATCATTATATCAATTTTAAAAGGTGCTTTTGTCCACGATTTTTGGTCGTGTTTTTAATCCTCAAGTGCGTAGTATGTTAGAACTGATGTGAGATTATGAAGTGTTTCTTGGGACTTGGTGTCTCTTAAGCTTAAAAAATGTTGAGGATATTATGCTGTGTTTTATGGACTACCTTAATTCCTTCTGAATTTGAGGAACCATGGATGTGCCTGTATCTGGTCAGTTCCAAACCCCCTCGTATTTTCAGCTCTTTTTTTTTTTT
>VYXD01014206.1:637560-694182 GCA_013397195.1 Hylia prasina
TTTTTTTTTCCTCCTGGAGGAAAATGGGTTGCAGCTCTTCTGAAGGGTCTCAGTTGCTGGGGCTTGCAGCTGCTGACTGATAGCCAGTTAGCTATTTTAGCAGCTGCTATTGCCAGCTCTGCCTGTGGCCAGAGCTGCTTCTAGCCTGGAGTCCTGCTGTAATCCAGAGAGCAGGCTCCTCCAGGGGATACTGACACATGAGCTTTGCTTATTTCACACACATTGCCTGGGGCTTAGATCTGTGAACCAGCCCTTGAAATCTGAGCTTAGATGAGTCTAAGCAGCATTTGGCTACATATATTCTGCTGACATAGTCAGGACTTTGTGTTTAGGTATCACATAGACAACAGGCCCTTTTTGGCCTTTGCTTGACCTTGAAAGTTAACAGGTTGATGAGACAAGCTACTTCCATATTCTATAGAAGAAAAAAACCCAGGGCACAGTTAATTGAGATCAAGATGTGCTTTTGACTACTCTTACTCTCCGAAATTGGACTGTGGTGCTGCCAAACTTGCTGCTTTGTATCTGCGCTGTGCTACTCTGAAAGCATTTCAGGCAAATTAGGCCACTGGGACTTGGTTCAGAAGACCCAAGATGAGATGAGGTCACAGTGGGACCATCATCTTCAGGAATCAGTTCTCTGTTTATGCACATCATTTTTTATTTTTATTTTTTGATTTGTGCCTGTCTTTTGAGCACAACAGCGTCCTTAGTGTCAGTTCCTTGTCATTGTTCCACTCAGTGCTTCGGAAACACATGATTTACCTGCTCTTCTGTAAGGCTTCTGTCTGTGTGAGGTGGCTGTTGCTTGCTGTGCCTCTCTGTCTGCCTGATGCTTTGTTTGCCTGTAGGATTACCTGTGTTTGCTTATCTGAGACCTCTCTTGCAGCTGTTCCAGACACATATAGAAAGCCAAGACAGCAGTAGTGGTGTGGACTTCTCCTCTCCTTCCTTTGCAAACATCAAAGAACTTGCTCGTCGCTTTTCACTAACATTTGGTTGGGACCAAGTGAAATCTAGAGAATCTATAGCCATGATACACAAGTATGTGCCATGTAATAACATCGTGTTATCATGTGGACATTGCTTTTGTTAGTTGTCTGTTTTATCTGTTTCATTACTCTGTTCTTTTCTGGTTTTCTTTCAATAGGGAAGGGATTGAATTTGCTTTTCAAGGAGCCACTGGAGTAGATGGAAAATGCTTGCCTCCTAACTTGAGCTTTCTGGTAATCATCAGTGAATTTTCCAACAAGCTGCTAAAGCCAGACAAAAGACTAGTGTAAGTTAAGTTCCTGTACACCATTGTACACAGTTTGTGATTTGTGTATCCCTGTACAAAGGACACTTGAACTTCAGTGTGGCAGAATTTGCTCAAGGGCTCTTCAGAGAACCCCTGAAATCAGTCTGCCCCTCAGGCTGTTAGTTTGAGACATACTTATTGAATTTTGTAGTAGTAGTTATTTCAGATTGTATGTGCAATAAGCATTCTTGATTTTTCTTACACATAGTTGTGGCCACATATGGCAATTCTTCTAAAGGAAAGGCTGTTAACTTGGTGGAAAAGATTTGTGACTTGACTGGTTAGTGGAGTGGCAGGAATGCTTTTCTGAACAGAAAAGTAAATCAAAAGATTGTGGAAGAAATAATGCACGGATCATTATCTTGTAATTATCTATTTCCACAGCTTCAGGCCTCAATTATGTCAATTCCATGCAATATATTTGGAATAGAAATATATGTGATATCATAATATAAATATTTAAATTCAAGAATTTACTGTTTACATAAGAATATGCCCTGATCCAGTGGGCCCATGTTTTAGGGTAGTTTAAATATTTACATTTAATTCTATAAGAGTGACAGCCTTCTTTTGGCATCAGTGAGGTATTATGCACCTGAATGGAGAGATGTGTGAATATATATCTTATTTCCTTCTTCACCTGCCTCAGCTCTGATCAGTCTCCAGACAGAAGTAAGGTTCTTCCTTCTATTTGACCCTTAGCATTACTTCCTTAGTCAGTGCTGTTCATTTTGTATCTGGATCTCTGCGCTTCAGCATTTTAGTTACAGATACTGTAAAAACCAGGTGTTTCCATTTTCCTGAAAACATATTTGAAGACGTGGGACAGTAAGACACATCTGCCTTTTTGCATTTCTGAGCAAATCACTCCAGTACACAAGAAGTTTTACTTTTGAAAGGAAGTCAGCAGAAATGGAAGAAAACCAATTGTCACCTCTTTTTGAGCTGTGTGTAACTTGCTTGTTCCCGTGTCACTTTGTCTTAAATTGGAGGATAACTTCCATGGGAATCATCAAAACTGGGTTTTATGTAACATGGGTCAAGAATACTAAAATGTCTATTTTCCTGTTACTTCACATGACACAATTTATTAATGATTGCTATCAACACAGACATTTCATTTGAAAAAATTGATTTAAAGCTGGAATGCAAAATGCAGAAGAAAAATAGTCAACATCCACTGATTACAGACCCTGAGAAACATAGTGTGGATAATCTATGGGTATGGATAACTCCATTTGCTATTCTTGCATTTTTCTCAGATGAGAATTTTTGAGATCTGCTACTAAAATTGGTTTTCACAGAATCCACAGGACTTCAACAATCATCTAGTCCCAACCCCCCCACCATGGGGAGGAACACTTTATACTAGACCAGGTAGCTCAAAGCCTCATCCAACCTTGGCCTTGAACACTTCCAGGGATGGGGCGTCCAGAACTGCTGTGGTGCTGTGGGCCCAGTGCCTCACCATGGTCGCAGCCAAGAATTTCTTCCTAATACCTGATCTAAACTCATGCTGAGTTAAAAGCCATTTAAAGCCTTGGCCTATCTCTACATGCCCTTATAGAAAGTCCCTCTCCATCTCCCTTGTCAGCTCCATTCAGGTACTAAAAGGTGCTGTAAGTCCTCTCCAGAGCCTTCTCTTTTCCAGGCTGAATAGTCCCAACTCCCTCAGCCTGTCTTCATAGGGGAAGTGCTCCAGGCCTCAGTTTGGACAGTTTCTGTATTACTCTGTCCATAATGTCTGTATTTTAAAGAGCTGTAAGCATCTGTGGTGACACCCATGCAATAAGTAGTTTTCTGTTAAACCATCCTTGAAAATCTGTCATTTCATTTACCTTCTGGGACTAGTTTTTAATTAAACAAGAGGAAAATATTTAATTGTTGCTGGGCCAGATCAAAGCTAAATCCTAATAATTTTTTTCCTAGGACTATATTAACCTCTTGATCAGGGGATATATTCTGGAAATATATTCCTGAATGTATCAGATACATTTGATACATTCAGGTAGGTTTATTCATGGAAAAGTTTTGTAGGAAATAACAGAACCTAGCAGGGAATGTACTTGACTTCAGTTCTTACTGCTTTGGGCCTTCCCTCTGCTGCTGGGAACAAATGGGAAACAATAAAATTCACTAGAAGGGAAATTGCAGTTTATCCACAAGTACGTTCATACTATGTTTCTGGAATAACAGTTTCTATTCTGGGAGGCCTAAAGTGCCTTGCAGAGGCTGGAGATTATATTTCCTCTTAGAAATATTTAGGTTTAGCTCCATCATAAATTATTGGATGGAATGTTTTAGGTCAACATGAACTTCAAGAAACAAACATCTGGTTATTTTCATTTTTCTTATTAATCGTGGGATTGATGTCCAGGTCTGTATGTTAACATATGTGAACGTACCTGTAACAGATGAGATACAGAATATGGGCATTTGTTAGAAAGGACTGTATTTCAACACCATCAAAGTATATGGACTTTAACCCTCTCCCCTGTAATTGCCCAGGCTGTAGCAGTAAAATACCTGGCTTGTCAATTGCTCTGTGCCACAAAATGTGCACACAAGAAATGAATTGCTGAATAGCAAGCAGCATGAAGGGCCTGATTCCTGAATCAGTAGGAGTCTTTCCATTGACATTGATAGCAGTTGGATTAGACCCTGAAACTCTAGTTACAATACATGCTTGTTTGAAACCAACAAATTCCATTACCAGGGTTTCTTGATCCCTGGGGCCCCCAGAGTCCAGGACTCTAATTGTTTTGGAGTCGGTGCTTACCCTGACCTCCACTCAGCACTGGTTTTCTTGTTTTGCAAAGTGAATGAAACGTCTGATATTTTCCAGGCCACTCTCCTAATCACAAAAAAAAAAAAAAAAAAAAAAAAAAAAAAAAAAAAAAAAAAAAAAAANCAAAAAAAAAAAAAAAAAAAAAAAGAATAATATGTTGCACAGGCTGGTGTTAAAACTGTCACTTCTGGTATTTGCTAAGGTGGGGTCTGTTTTAACAACACTGGGCTTGATTTTAAAGTGATGAACTGTAGCTGAAATGTGGTGAATATCCAGTTTCTAATCCTGAGTCAGACTGGTTTTCTTTTCTTATTGTTATTAAGTAGGAATGAGTCAGAAAGACTTTGTTGGAAATATCCTGTTTTTCAAATAGAGTGTTTGAAGAAGGCCTCTTGCTCCAGCAAAGCTGATAGCTTCACCTGGGATCCAGGAAGGGCCAGTGTCAAGTCTCTGGACTGAATCAGACAGAATGGGGAGTTGAGACAATGTTTCCCACATCCCATGTTTTGTCACAACTGTGCAGTGCAGTTAACTGCTTCTTGCAGACACTTCACATTTTAGTGAGAGAATTGGATTGAATTTGAGCTGATAATATAGAAAAATGGTTTAATTGGTGGCTGTTTTTAATTTTTTGACAGAACAGGCATTCATTGTATAAAATCCCCGTTGCCTGACCTGCACTGTTTCCTGTACTACTGAATCACAGGCAGCATCTCTTGCCTGGGATCTCCTTTGTGTTGCAGTCCATGAGGCAGTAAAGGCCACCAGAAGAGGTGAATCCTCACAGAATTCTGCTCTGTTCAGGTTTCTACTGGCAGCAGCAATTGGCAGACTTTCCCTGCACAGGAAACTCTTTATAGAAGCTGATGTAATTTTGTAATTTCTGTGGATCTTGTGTTGTTTCTAATGCTAAAAATTCAAGCACTCCTGTAGCTTTGAAAACATTTGCATTTTAAACAGATGGTTCAGAGATGTCAGGTATTTCAGAGAAAAAGTGTCCTCTCCTTCAACAGTTCTGTTTTCACCTTTGGAGAGTAAAGTGAAAATCCTTTCTTGCAATACCTGCCCCAGATATTAAAGGGAAGGATAGTGAGTTTCCTTATACTTGCTTTTGTTTTTGTCCCAGGTACAGTTACTTACAGAGGTACATAACAGAGCCACTGCCCTGCAGAGGAGACGAATGGCAGCCCTTGGTCTGGTACAGAAACTCTTTATTGGCAAATGAAGATGAGGAGAGCTCTGTCCTTGGCAGTTTGGGAGAATGGGCCCCCATGAGCTCATCTAAGACATCTTTTAAAAGGAAATTGTCTAATGGTATGAAAACTTCCCCGTTCTTGGTCAGCTGTATTTTCTTTGTCTGTCTGTCTGGCAAAACTGCTGTATTTGCTGTTTTGCTTTGCTGTAGCAAATTTGCACATGCTAAAATGTATTTCATTCTTTGCATTAGCAGTACAGTACCATGATGTGTTGGATGTTGTGGACTTCCCAGTTTGAACTGTGGTTTTTGCCTTCAGCTTTGTTGTTCAAGGTCCCTTGATCACTCAATAGCAGTAAGGTTGGGCTGAGGACAATTCAAGATTATCTGAATTCTGCTGTGTACTAACATCTGGCATTTGTCTGAGCCACTGAGACTTGGTTGATTGCTTTTAATTGTTAACTTAAGGGCACTCTTGCTTTAGGCCCTGTAGATAATTGAGACAGGAGAGGTATTTCCAGAAGTTGATTCAGATCTTCAGACCAGATTACCTGGCCCAAATAATTTTCTAGGGTTTTTCTCTCTGTTGAATTTCTGGGGAACCTATAAGATTATACTCCTACCTTAAAGAACTATAGTTAGATGGGCTGTATCCAGGCTTTGGCAGCATTCATGGACTGCGAGTTTGTAATGAAGTATTCACTGCATGGATATGGTGGGACTTAGTTAAAATGTAATAAAGCCATTATGAAAACAATTGCTAATAAAATTGGCAAGTGTTATGGACATGTGCAGTTGTATGTGGAGAAAAGAAAATTTTTCCACAGTGTCCTTTAGTTTCTTTCTCATTCTTTCTCATGAATCTTCTTTTTAGTGACTTGCCTTCAGAGAGCTTTTTCCTTTGTGTCCCCAAAGGCCCTCCTTTCTTGAGCATTATATAGACTCAGCAGTACTGATAGCAGTTATGGACCAGGGCCAAGTTCATAAATCTAGATTGCAAAAATGACCAGTGGGCAAATTAAATGGATTTTCTTTTAAGTGGCTTTTAGCTGTCTCCTTCAATAAAGGAATGCTTTGCTCCAGATGTCCTTTTGAGCTTGGCCCGATTGTTTCACTGCTGTGGGGAACATACTGGAAATGTCCATTTCAAGACCTCTGAGGGTGAGGCTGAAGAATGACTTGTGCTCACTCTCTGTTGCAGGGTCTTTGCCTGAAACCAGCCAGACTGAAGCAGCAAGCAAAGCCCCAGAACAGCAGTGTGCTTCCCAGCTTCCCTCTGCAGCAGGGAAAAGCAGAAAGAGGCTGAAATCTCAAGAGATGCGCTTGCAGGAACATTTGCCATTCCTTTGTCCAGGAGGGCTGCGTAGAAGATACTGGTGAGAGTTTGATGTCTTACAAGCTCCTTCACCTGTTTGGGCATTGACCCTTGGGGTCTCTCTATCCACCTCCTGTTTTTTGTAATACTTCATGAGCTAAGGGTTTGTGCTCCTCCTGTCTTTCTTATGGGCTGTGTCCCAAGGACAGGTTAGGCATTTTTGTTTCCTTAGTCCAATATCTTTATTTTCTGCTTTCTCCTGCCACTGTCACAGGGCTTCTGTGCCTTCTTGGAGTAACACTAAGTGTGCAGAGAAAAAGATGAAGATAGAGGAAAGTTCCGTGTCCCACTTCCAGTGTCCAGATTGGAGATCTGTGGTGCTGGTTACTCTTGGGCTGTTGGCTGCAGCCAGACAATAAGTGTTTTCTGCATCTCTGGAAATGATAGAGGATTCTTGTCTCTTCAGATCTGCTGTTAACTACTGTGTACCCAGCGGCTTTCTTTTAGAGAAGTGTTGGTGTGCAGCATGCAGACATGCCCGAGTGAAACCCCACACAACTTGGATGTGAGAGATGTAGAAATAAGGAGTCTGGAGTCTACTTTTGAGCAGTCAAAGTGCTCAGTTGCAGTATTTCCCTTTAATTCAGTTAATTTATCGAGGTGTTAGGTGCCATTTCCCCTATGAGTATGTTAAAAGGTGAAACACCAATCCTGAGAAGATGCATGCTTTTCCAGGTTTTGGGACACTTGTTAAATGGACCTGGTGAATGCAAGTAAATTAGAACAAAAATTTATTAAATATGAAGGTACCCCTGTTTAAATCAGTGTTTTTGTTTCTGAACTGCTTTATTGAAAATTCCTTAGAGCATAACCTGTTTCATACTGGGAAATCCTGGGCCAGTAACTTTAGGCTACCTTACATGGAATATCAGCAGCAGATCTTACTGTGTGAAATACACTGCCTTGAGACACTTGTGCCATGTGCAGCCTCTGTTACGAGATTTCTCAAGACTTAGCTATTTTTTGGTTTGTTTTTCATTTCCAGCAAAGATGAGATTAAGACAGAAGATGTCTCTGAGGAAGGTCCAGCAGAAGACACAATTGAAGATGTTGATGTCATTGGTACAGACCAGGTAATTCTGGCTGGTTTTCCAGCTCTGAAGACAGGTGTAGTTGAGGTGGGTGAATGTCAGGTCAGAATCTCCTGGGTAACTATGTAGGAGCAGAGGGGGTTGCTCTTTTGTGGCCCTTTTCAGGATGAGAAAAGGGGGATGCCCTCTTCCCTTTCCAGCTGCAGCTGTAGTTTCCTCCTTCAGCTTGATCTACATTTTAGAGGCAATCGTTATTGTAGCATCTAGACATCCTTCGATCATTAATAAGGATTGAATGTCACTTAGGGTACTTTAAGAGGAGGATCCCCTTTTATTTTTCCCCTACTGTGAAGCTTCCTAATTAAGAGCCATTTGCTGCAGTTGCTTCGTGTTACTGACATATTGCAGAGATGGCACTGCTGCATGGCCTGCAGGGAATATCTGCTTCAGAAATGGTGTTTGCATTGTGCTCTTTGTATTGAAAGACTCGGAATGTGTCTGATCACTGGACAGCCCTGGGCTCTTGCTGGAGTATCCTATGTTACTTGGCCTTTTCCATTCAAGGCTGTTGGGCAGATTAAATTGTCACCGAACAAACTGGGGATTTGAAGGGAAGCATGAGAACATTGTGGGCTTGGAGGGGCAACCAGCATAGCCAGGGGCTTGTCTCATGGGCACTGACTGCCTTTGGGATCCAAGTTTGGCAGAGCTGCAGCTGTCTGCCTGGGTCTCAGCTCAGTCCTGGACTGGATCCTTGCAGCAGGGAAGGACTTTTAGCCCTAGTCCCAGATGCCTTGCTGTCCCGGCGGAGTCCCCAAAAACTGATGCCTCAAGAGGCTACCTAGAACAGAGGCTAGACAGAGGTAAAGGAATATAGTAGATATTTATTAAAAAGGCCTTTAAAGGATACACCTTGAGCAGCACCAGAGCCTGGCCAAGGCTACACCCAAGATAGGGTGATAGGTCACATATTTTTACACTTTGATAAGTTTTGGTCTATTTACATATTGGGGTTAATTGTCCAATTACAGCTTCAGGTAATGAAGTCCCATTCTCCCAGATTGCTCTCCTCAGTTCTCTGTTGTTTATGCTTTTTGGGCCTGAAGCTGTGACAGTGTCCTTGGTTCTCAGGCCGGAAAAGGATTGTTTTGTCTAACTAAGCTGTGACGAGAACTTACTAACACTTTATATGAAATTCAAAGTAATATACTAATGCAGTACAGAATCTGGAAAATATGAAAACTAAAACTTAAGGCATCACTTTGGGCCAGTGGAGTGCAAGGTCTCAGGATGTTGTACAGCAAGGTCTTGGGTAGTGACTGTACAAGGAAAGGGGTGGGGGGAAAGAAAGGCCATGATTTTTCCTGTGCTGCAGCTAATCACAACCCTTCTGCCCCCTAAGGGTTTCTGTGTCAGCCACTACAGCAGGTGGAGCAGTTCCTTCAGGTTTTTCTCCTGTTTCCACCTGCTCTCTGCACTTCAGAACATAACTCAGTGTTTGGCAGACAGTATTTTTGCAGTGAGTCAGGCAACCCTTGATTTTCAGTGACTCTAGCTATCTGGGATCTAACAACCACATTCAGATTTCGCATGATTTTTGTCTTTTTAAATGAGTTCTTGCTGTCAAGTCCAACCAGTGGTTTTTTAACATATGGTGGGCATTTATTTTTAAAGAAGACTAGGAGGAAAAAAAAGGGACTTTTGCCTTTTACTTCAGTCAAATGCGTGTTAAAATGTAGACAGTTTGGCCCATGTACTTGAAGCAGCTCCTGCTGAAGATAATAGAAGAATTTAACTTCATGGACAAAGATCAAAGCCATACAGAAATTGCACTACTTTTGCAGTATGGTGCCTTTCCCTGTAGTGCCTTTTCTGGGCTTTTGGGGGTATGGAAATGCTTCTTTCCTTTTGTGGAAGCTGTAGTTCTTTTTAAGAGCTAGCTCCATGGCCAAGCTGCTGAATGGTTACATGCTACACTGTTACTCAGATTCCTTAAGGGCTCTTACACGATGTCTCCTTCATAGTAGAAGACTGACTTAATCTCTTTTTTCTTGTGATGTAGGACACTTAAGACACTGAGAGGACGAACAGAAGTGAAGCCCACGCTATGCTTTTTCTGCAAATTGTTTAACTTGTCAATGTGGTATGAGAGCATCAACTGAGGTGGCAGGAGACATGAATCAAGTTGTCTCTGTGCCTATGGGCATCCACCCAGAGCCAGTCTGTAACACTGTGGTTGTTTTCTCACCATTGCTGGGTGGGGACGTTACTGAGGTGGCTGCTGCAGTTCTAGGGTTGGGTGTTCTGAGCATCATCACTCAACTGCATCCTGAGCCTTGGAAAAAGCTCACAGCTGAAAGATTGGAATCAGGGTATTGACAAACACTGAATCAAAGACACTGTTAACCAGGTGAGACAAGCTTGTTTGGAGCAGGTGGGGGCAGTGCTCTGCTGGCCATGTTCTTTACTGTTTGAGGTAACCAAATGGAGATCTGTGGTTCCTCGCACCCGGTGTGGGGTAGAGAGGAGCCTGGCCCAGCTGTGAACACTGGGACCTGCTGGGTGATGGCAAGTGCCATTTCCTGCCTGTAAAATGGAAAACCTGGATCAATCATCTGAAGGTATTTTTGCATTCCATTGCTTAGGGAGAGGTGGTTAGAGGTCTGTAAGCATCAGGACATGTTCCTGGGAAACTTGTGTCAAGGCTTCAAAGTAACAAAGAAAGAAAAAGTGGACCAGCTGACTATTTTCCTCTGGAAGATGTCCTTTGTACAGTCATTCTGGGGTGCTTGCTTGGAAAAAGCCTGGAAAGACAATGTAAATAGACTGTAAAGATGGCCATTCAAAAATAGGTTTTTTTTTTAATTAAAAATTTCCAAATGATCTTCACTCAAGAGTGTTTCAGTGGCAGTAGGCTGCAGAGTGCAGGCTGCTTTCACTGACTCTTCTCACTGCTCTCTGGAATTGTACATTGCAGTAATCATATCAGCTTTTATATAAATATATATATATTTTGCATTGTAACTGTGTAAAATAAACTACAGAACTATTGCTATCCGAATGTGTAAGTGATACTCCCACACCGTGTCTGGAGAAAGAATGGCAGCAATGGATGCTGGCCTTTGTATCTGTTGTGTTATGCCACAGGCTGAGCAGGGAGTTCCCATGAAGCTGGAAGTGAAAGCCATGACTGTTGCCCCGGTATTGGGTACACTCAAGTGGTTACAGTGAATCCATGATTTTCCTTGTTCATAGTTGGGTGTGCAGGCTGACACAAGGGAGGTTCCCCTATGATTCCATCAGTAAATGCCCCTGCTGGGGTATTGATGTTTCCCTCATCCACCTGTGGATGATTTGTGGATCTAGGCCTAAGCACTCACCAGATAGGCAGAAGACAGCTTGACTAGGAAAACAATTATATCTGGAACCAGATCAAGCATATGGATGCTTTAATTTTTGTAATAATGGGCTAGGGATGGAAACTGGCCTGCAGAGGCAAGGTCCAGTAATCCTTATAAGCTCATGTATTTTAAGAAAAAGGACTTCTACAATAAGAGCAGGATATGTTCTGCTTGGGAAAGAAGAGACTTGGTTAGCACAAATATAATAGAGAGCAGGATTTAACAGGCACTTCATTAAACACAAAGTGGCAACAACAGCTATAGGCTCTGCAGAAGAGATGACCTTGCAACATAGTGCTGTGTGATGGAGACGTGTCACTGCATGCTGGGAAAGCCTGTGACTCTTTTGCTGCCCAGTTACAAGCCCCCTTCTTAAGAAGGGTTTTGGGGCAGGAAAAATCATCTCTTGCAGTACAGCAGATGTTCAGGATCCTCTTCTGGAAAGCCAGTTGGTCATCCTTTCCCCCTGAGAGAACAGAGCTTAACAGAAATGCTCTGTGTATCTTTACTCTAAAAGCCCCAGGCCATGGGCAGTTAGTGAAAGGTATCCAGCCAACCCTAGAGAAATTTAACATTGGTGAATCTCTATTAAAACCGGAATAATTAACCAAAATCCTTCAAATGGTATTAAAATTACTTGAGTTTCCCTCAGTAAGGTTTACCAGCACTTGAGCAATGAGTTTTTTGATACACAGGTATAGATGTAGGCTTGTGCAGGAGCTGGTGTGAGGAGTTGAACACAACAGGTTTCTCCCAGGTGCTCCAAATACTCTCTTTTGGATGAAGAAAAACCTGCTACAGGCTGATAGTTTTGCATATGCAGCTTGTTGTAATTACTCAACCAGACTGCATACCTGTGTACCCCATCCTATGGTGAATGGTTCTTTAATAGTAAGACATGAATTGGGTGCAGTATGTAAAAATTAGAATTGTTAAATTACATGTATGAAAATCTTTATTTGAAAATACAAACATGTTTTTAAAACATTTTAAAAGATCTACACTGCAACCAAAAAAATAACTTACATCTTTTTGTACATTTTTTTCCCAACAAACCCTGTTTAACAGTTAAGAGTGAGGCAACAATTTCAAGCTGCTGGTGACACTGATGAATATCCATGGAATGTGTCAATAGCAAACAAGCAAAGGGGAGGACAGACAAAAGCACTGAATGCCCGCAACAAATTAGTGCACATCACTGATCAAGTTACATTTATACAAAGGATTTTAAAAAAATTGGTTCCTTCTGCATGAATTAACACACCCATTTTGGATCAAGTATGAACACTCAGACTTCATTGTTAAATAATCTTTTTATGATTAACATCAACGAAGAGACTGACGTTTAAAAGGGCATGCAAAATTAAAGTTGGGGCAAACAAGGACTACACAGGGAAGAAAAACAACTTGTCTTGGGTGTTCACTTTAGTGCATTCTGCTAATATGCACAACTTGTCAAACAAAACTCTGCTTGTAAATGAGTGCTGAACTGTGCACTCATTGTCATGTCTCTTGCTTGCCAAGGCATAAAACCTAAAAGAGGGCTGTCTATGAGCATGAGCACATTGCAGGTGTAAATTGTCTCCTTACCTCCCATACCAGGACAGAAATACCTGTTCTCAGGTGAGATGGAGATGGTCAGTGCACCACACATCAACTTCAAGAAAATTACACAGTTCTCTTAAAAACAGTAGATTACTTTTCTCTTAAGTCAAATACTGTTATTCTTCCAAAAAGGAATTATTCAACATCTGTAAATAAATATTTTAATCTATTTTACAAACAATAAACTATTGAATAAATACAAAAATCTCATCATTCCATATAAATGCACTTCTTTTACTTAAAAGGTAGTGTAGTGATTAGATATTTTTAGCACAAAACTAAGCTGACTTCCTGAAACAAACCTCACTGAAACATATCAGTGTGTAGCAGACCTGCTGCAGACTGTCCCTTCTCTTCTGCAAGTGCTGACCATAAGTAACCTCACTCAAAATCCTCATCATAGTCATATTCATCCACGTCTACATCAGCCAGATGGGAAGGCATTTCAAAAAATGGTCTTTTCTCCATTTGATACTTTAGAACACTGGCCTTCTGATGGTCTACAGGATTCAGTTCTGCTTCATACCTAGAAGCAGACAAAAAAAAAAGAAAATGAAAGTCTAACTATGCCAGGGAGTGCCTAAATATTGGAACACTAACAAGGCAGCTGCGGGAAGAACATTCCAATATTTTATAATAAAGAAACTTAACCAGAACAGCACCAGGATTCTGTAATAATTCCCTGAATTTAAGTTAGCTTACTCTCCTATTGCATGCCAAACTTTGCAGTGTGAAATGCAGCTCTACTGAAAGAATTCAAAGTACACACTGACACACTGCTCCAGTGGAGTACTTATAGGTAGAAATGGTCAAATGAAAGATCTCTTGCCTGAAACCTCTCAAGTTCTTTTCAAGAAAGCTGAAGTGAGGCTTAGTTAGGAAGAATGAAATACAGCTGCAGTAGGTACGATAAAAGAGAAGGAATACTGGATTGAGGGTCTTATTGACATGTGCATGAGCACTGGGAAGCAATAGCAGCTGTGCTTTTAAGCAGATGCTGGAAAGCAAAACCCAGCTGTTAACCCAGAAATTATTGATAACCACCTGCTGCTGATGCAGATGAATAGATGGATAATGAATGTAAGTTTAACTAGCACAAGCCAGTGAAGGCTGATATTTAAAAAAGTTTAGCTTCAACACTTTAGGTGGAATCAATCTATAATTCATAGCTTTTAAAAACCCACAGTCTCTGTGGAGATTTATGATAGCAGATTAAAAACTTGACCATTTCCTGAGTTAGGGTGACTCGGGTTCGTGCATGTCTTCCCAACACCTACTGAATTTCATTACATTTTTTACCATCTACTTAACAGGACTGAGCTTTAGATACAGCAGTTCTTGTTCTTTAAAACTGCTTTATAAAGGCATTATGTGCTCAGCAGTTGTTCTTTCAGAGGAACACACAGGGCAAAGAAGAGTTAAATATCAAGAATCCACTATGAACACTAAAATAGAGCAGCACCTTAGGTTTCTCCTATGAGATTAAATCACCACTGATTTAAACAGAAAACAAGTCATCTGAAGGTTTAATTCACCAAGTTACAAATTTTAAAAAATGCATATTCTAGAATAAGAGTTTTGCCTCACACATACAATATTTAGTAGTCTCATACACTAATACATTAATTACATATTTTAGAGAAGGATGTGTTTTTTCTTTTTTAAATGGATGATAGTGGTGGTGAGGCTCTACTTTAGTAGAGAGGATTCATATCAACTGTCCTGCTGCATTCTTACCCGTCATTCCACTGGTCACTTGCTGCCTCTTCTGCTACCAAGATATCATACTCTTCAGCAGCATATTTCTCCCAGTCAGAGAGCTCTTGACTTTCACCTTCACCATCCTAAACAATCACATTGTATGTTATACAAAGCAGTATTAATTGCTAAGCCTGTAGCTATAAAGACTTATAAAGCTTCCTACTCACCCGCAACATAGAAAATTGATCTTTCTGTTCATGGTCAAGGTATTTTTCAATGTTGAAAAAGGTATCAAAGAACACATTTGTCAACTTACATCGCTTTAAATCATGCAGAGTAATTTTTCCTGTAAAGAAGATTATGAGATAATTAGAGAAAATTATTAGAGCTGAAGAGATTATTTCTCGAAAAGTGGAGAAATCAAAAGGTACAGTATCATTACTCAATCATTAAGGCTCAACAACATTGGTCACTGATCCTCAATGCAATGGGAGAGATGCAAACAGAAGAAATACACACCTAGAGATGTGTCCTTCAAAGTGTACAAAACTTTTAAATGGTTCAGATTTTTTTCCTTGCTATGGTTGTCATATCCCACTGCCCATCAGTATGTTGGAGTGAAATGCAGTCTACCTCCTTTAGCTATTAAAAATCATTTAAGGTATTAGTTTAAGCTGTTTCAACAGATAGAAGTCTCCAGTGAGTTAGCCAT
Organism: Hylia prasina; assembly: GCA_013397195.1. NCBI lineage: Eukaryota > Metazoa > Chordata > Aves > Passeriformes > Sylviidae > Hylia > Hylia prasina. The sequence goes on from VYXD01014206.1 coordinate 652,669, forward strand.
TCCTTCCCAAGGGGTGCTTGGGTAGCAGGTAGGAATCTCCTATGGCAGCAGCCCTCTCCCCTGACTTGAGCAGACAAATGTATGACAGATGACAGTGTGTGATTATGCTTCATACAGATGAATTTTTCATAGAGTCAGGGTTGCCACACTTGTCCAGTCTGATCAATATTTACTGCTTGAGAGGAAAGCTAAATGCTCAGAGGTGTTTTGTTTGATTTTTATAGTGTGGTACTTTAAAGACTCACATCAATGGATGTGTTAAGCATTAGAAGTATTTGTCAGGTTGCTCAGAAATGTTACCCTATTTCAAAGCTGAATATTGAAGATTCTGCAGAAAAGCTAAAAAATATGAGATACACAAGGGAAGACAGATGACTATCCTTAAAACTCCCCTTTATTGATTCACCTGGAATACAGACAATCTTCCATTGTTAATCAACTAGGAGCTAACTGAAGATGTTATGGAGAGTTCAATAAAAGCCAGACTTGGAACAGTATTTCCTCAGCATAGTGTCCCAGCCTCTAAAGAAGTGTAACTCAAGGACATCACAGGGAAGCAAAATCCAAATCCCATTTGTACATGATTGCCACACTTGCATGTGTCATGAAGGGCCCCAGTGTGTTCTGCCTGGCTTGTAGCTGGTGCTCCAGAAGGACACAAATCCCCCATGGCACCTGTGCCATATCTGTCAGACCCACACAGATGTCTGATGCACTGCATCAGCTCAAGTGGCAGCAGCTCTCCACAACCAAGCAAATGATTTGAATCCCAGTTACATAAGCTCCCAGTTTTAAGTTAGACTCCTATATTTGGTTCATTGATTTGCTCTCCAGTTCCCATTTATTGCAATGAGAGCTTAGACACTTAACACTTACGTAGATGATTACCACTGTCTCTCAAACACCAACACAAGAGGAGGAAAATTTAAGTAATTAATTCAGGTCTCCAGAAATTAAAGTTTGCTTTTTTGTACACAGAGTATTCTATAGAAACTGTATCATAGTTTAGCCATAACTTTATGAAAGTGTCTTATTTTGTTTCAGAGCTACAAAGTGAAACATCAGCTTATGCTCCTAGTTTTTTGTAATAGAAAAACAGAAGATTTTTCTTAATCCACCTTTTAAACATAATTCAGTTTTTACTAAAAAAAAAAATCTCGACCCTTCTCAACTGGCTTTCATTTTTATTACCCTGAATAACTCATCTTGGTTGTGTTTGATAGCCCTCTTTTATCATCCTCATGACATAGAGGAGATACATCAATCTTGTTTAATTTTAAATGCAGAACAGGAATGTTATTATAAATGCCTTTCAGAAGCATGAGGTAAGACTGGAAGGGAACTACTGGGCTCAGGAGGTGACTGTGAGCAACCATGTAACAAATGAGCTTCTGGGAGCTTGCCTCACTTCATTTTAAATGCCCCCTAGTCCCCATGCATTACACAATGTTGGTCTAAGACTTCATTCCACTGATAGCAGGGATGGAGCTTTCAGATGAATCACACTTAATATTCCTTTTTCATTTATTTGCCTTTAGAGATATGTTTTCACTAAGCAAATCCACTTTAACTGGCTTAAATAAGAAAAGCAAGCTTTACATTCTAGTTTTGAGCCGTTTCAATTCTCTTGGTATGCAAAAAATCACATCTCAATAAATGACAGGTGTTTTAAAAAAATAATGTCCTTGTAATTTAAATATTCTTAATACTGGAAGGAAAGTGGGCAATAAGCATGACTTACTAATTGGTTGTCTAACCATAACTGTATGAACATCATGCTCACTTCTTAAGTTTTTTTCAGGTTAAAATGTAAACTGAGTTTCATCAGCTAAAGACGACACAATATCAAATGCAGGAGAGTAGAATGCAGGTCTAGGAATGATATGTGTAAAAAATAGCCAAAACCTCAGAATAGTTTATTATTCTGATAATTTTTTGTCATGAATTTCCTAAACTGGCCTAAGAGACAAACACTGTTTAGAAACTCTTCCCTCCAGAGAAACTCAATTGAATGAGCACTGGAAGAGTGAGAAATGAGTGAACCATCAAGAGGTTTTCCTGAGAGCCCCACCTCAGCTACATAGTGACAAGATTTTACTTTAGACTAAATGTGGCTACAAGCACAAAATGAAAGCTGACAAGTAATTTTAAAGCAGCATATTAAATTTTAGCATGGAAAGAATGCCTGCCTGCTGTTGGAAGTCCAATCAATTATTAAGCTTTAACAGACTTCAGTGAAAAGACAACCTCAAGGCATTTTATTTGTATGACCAGCCGAGTGCTCTTAAGGCTGCATTAACTCCTAAATCCAGAGAAACAGAAGTTACAGATGAAAAGGAGGTCATTACCTTCATGTTGTGGCTTTACAAGATCCAGCATCTGGCACAGACAGTCTTCAAACGGCAAAGGTTCTATGGCCATGTTATCTAATTTTTGGCACTGTTCTTCATAAAAATATTCCAATTCATACATAGACAAAGCACCATCCCCGTCGAGATCCATGCAGCGGAACCAGTATTCAATGCTGAAATTCAGTCATTAACACCAAAGAGACAAACTTATTACATAATTTCAAGAATTCATGTTACCTGTTTCAAAGGCAAAACTAGACTTAAAAGTACATTCCATTAATCCATGGAAAGTCATTAAACACCATTTTACTGTGGTAAGAGTTGTTGGTAATTTGCTATGCCATCCATTTTTGCATTTGAAAACACATTTTCTAATGCTGTGAAGGAGAAGACATGGTTTTACATTAAAAAAAAATCAAGGGAGACAATGAAAAATTGAATTGTACATGAAAACTTCAGTTTTTTGGGTATGTTCCCATATTGAACAAGCTAGTGACAATGTCATATGATAGGTTTCTTGTCAGTACCATACAGCTAATAGCAGCTTCACAGCTTCACAAAGTCACTATATGAATGAAACAGCTGCAACATCCTTAATGTATGGCCCAGTTCATAAATAGGCCACACACAACTTATGAAACAATAACCTTGAATTAGCCTCTTAAAAGTCATTAAAAAGACTTCTACAGCTACAACAACAGGAGACACTGATAAACAAGGACAATGCAAAGAACTGGGCCAGTTTTCCACTCATGTTTTGATAGTTTAGCCTCTTCCATTAGAGCTGCAGCTGTTCATCAGTAGTGCCCATTTAAGGACTGGAAAAACAAAGTCAGTCTTTATTTCTGCTGAAACAAATTCATTCTTACCTAGTTGGTGTTTTCTTGTCCTCTTCAGATATCAAAAACCAGACGAAATCAGCATAGCTAATCTTCCCATCTTTTTGTGCTTTTCTACCTCTTGAAGGCCAGTGAGGAAAAAGAAAATTTATTTTAGAACATGTAGCTTTGACTAACCAAAATTAAGAATTGTTTTCCTTGTTGGTATTAACTATTTACTCCTAAATGATTCAGTGTTTATAAAGGGCTTAATTGTTAACAGAAGAGCCTTCTCAAATAATTTTGATAATGTATTATATACATTCTTAAAAAGGATGTACATATGTACATATGCTTTTTAGAATTTCTATTCAGGTAGAAGTGATAAGAAGTTAAAAGCTTTACAGAGCTCCACTAGCTAAAAGTTTTTGAATGAAAAGATGAAGATAAAAATGAAATAGAAATATTCAGGAAGTGTCCATGGCAAGAACATAATTGTCTGTTTCTACTCTCATAACTGCAGCAACCAAATAAGTTGCACATAGTCAAACTGTCTAGCAAAAAGTCAGGTAGGCAGTTCCTAGACATACTACATTTCAATAATGAAATTCATTTTTTGTTGTTTTATCTTCAAGATGTCTGTGAAAATATGGTATATGTTTTGTCTTGCCCAAGAAACTCAGATAAAGGAGTAAGCTCTAGACATATGCTTGCTAAGTTTCTCATTTCAGCTTTTATTTCTCTTTATGAGTTGCTTTCTGTGTCAGATACTGTACTAGGAAACATTTCAAAAATTAATAAAATTCCATAAATACAAAAGAGGAAATCAATCCCAAGGGGGGAAATGACAAATGACTGTCAAAAAGGTGAATTAACTCAACTGGAAGCAGTTTTGTAAATTTATTGATGCAATAAGCATTGATTTTACAATTAGTACTTAAAAGCTTAGTTCTCCTTGAACATTTTAGAGGTTTGAGGGATGGAAAAAGAATGATGCTGACATTTCTTTCTTCTTCATTCCCAGTCCTGCCAAGTCATACAATATCCAGTGGCCAGTGTTCATATCAGTAAAGAGAGTGAAGAACCTGAACTATGCCAAAGGTTCCAAGTACCACTAGGGTTTAAACTACAATACTAAATCTTGAAATTTACTGCTCCTTTGTGAGGGGGAGCCATCTTTTTCCCTTGGAATAACACACAATTTAACAAGCAGAAATTAAACTGGATTTAGATCAGCATACAAAGTAAGTACCTTGTTACTGCTCCTGAGAAGATGCGCTCTATCATTCTATTTGAAATTGCTGTGAAGAAAGGTTTGAAACAGTGTCAACTCTATGCAAGTTATTTTTGCTTTGTATTGTGTTGTTGAAGAGTTTACTGGAACTCTCCTCTTATATACAAAGATCAGTGAGAAAGATCAAGTGTAGGGCTCATTAATCCCTTTGAGTCCTTTTAGAGAGGATCACTTAACACAAAGTCTCCAAAAGCAAAGCTACAACTGCACAGCTTTGAATTCAAACTTAATGCAGAAATAGTAATAAAATTGTAATACGAGTAATAAAATTGGCTGATTAATAAAACTGCATTTCCCAGTTCTTTGACAAGTAAATCATGTTTTCCAGTGTCATTTTACATGACCTTGGCAAAGAGCCAAAACAGAACTGGCACGATCATACATAATAAACATACCTTACTCATTTTGACAGGGGTCTATTTTTGACATGGTTTTGACCCATGCTTCTATTTTGAAACCATTTCAGGGATTTTAGAGACATGTCTGAACTGAGCACTACCTTTGTAAAGGATATTCAATTTATCCTTAAGAATTTGCAAAATTAAATTGCAGGTGGCACAGTATTAGTTGTGCTTTCTTTTTAAAACATACTAACTTAATAGAGCAGCCACTCAAATAAAAGCAGTATTCCTTTCTCACTGTTCTAAAGCATAGTCAAACTTTAGCAGGCAAATTTTCAGAAGCAATCAGAATTGTGTTTATCCTTTTTAATGTGGGATAATACTCCGTAATCACTTTGTGCTTAAGTAAGCTTTCCAGTCCTGAAAGGAACACTATTAAGATGGACATGAAGCATCTAAAAAGAGCCCCAACAGTTCCATACAAGCTACAAGAATATTTAAAAAAGGAACAAGCGTGCAAGACTACAGAATCATGGTCACTGCATATCACATGCAGCAAATGTAAACCTGCTAACTAGTGCTAAATAGTGTTAAACCAAAGCACACTGCAGCTGAGTTACTAGAACTCCAAAATAAGCCAAGTACTTGAAGGTATATTTGCCTTTTCTACTCTTTCCATACCTTGCGATGAAAGTAATACTACTTGGACAATATCAGTAAAATGGATTGTATCCAAGATAAGAACCCAAAATTGCCAAACAAAACCATTTATAATACACCAACACTTAAGTGATATTTCCTCTACTTCTTGGTCAAGATCAGAATTCAAATTCAGAATTTTCCTCAAATGTGGTATTTGTAGATGCAAGGTAGAATCATAGATGATGACTTGTCCTGCTTTAGTTCACTGAGTCAGTAGGACCAGCTACACCAACAGACTCCTGAAACCAGCCTTGGCATTAAACCACTTCCTCAGCTCAAAGTTACAGGTCATTCAATACATGTAGACAAAGGTGCTTCATTTGTCATACCATAATCATTATGTCGAGCTAAATCCTTCCGATCAATATAGAGGTCATGGTCTGTATCCAGCTCCCAAAATTTGCAATAGATAACATAAAAATGTTCATATGAGAAGAACTCTGTCAGCTGGTTAATATCAGCTTCCTCTTCCAATAATGCCACATTCTATTATCAGAAGAATAAGCAAAACACATTAAAGATTTGTAAGACATTTATTTGTTGAATGATCTGAGTTCTCATAACCAAGTTAGTATCTAATGCTGTTTCAGTGGAACATTTTTTGTTTTCAGGGACAATGCACACCATACAGTGTGACAGCAAAACTGAACACACATGGCAGAAAATGAATGCATTCACAGAAGAATGTGTAGATCGGACCAACTTCTGCTACACACATTTACATGTATACAGCTCTAGATACAAAAAAATACATTTAAACATATTCTAATGTATGAGAATTAATGCAATTGGGTCTTCATTACTTTTTGGAAAAGGAAGAAATGCTATTTATGTTACTCCCTTAAGCCTTTAGTTAATGCACTTTTGAAACTTCTAGAAATATCTGTCTTGCAAAATTTTAGATATTACGTACCTGCAAAAAGTTGCTTTTCCTGAGCTCATTACAAGTTATTTTCCCAGACCAGGACCTATTTACTGTATAAAATATTCTCTGTATGACCTGCAAGAAAGAGAAAATAGAAAGAAACTTTAGCTATGATAATTAAATACCCATCCAAATATTTCTCAAAGATGTCTTAGTACAGCTACATTAGAGAGCTCTATCTTCACCTATTTCTATTGTTCTCATTAGTTAGAATTTCTCTTGTGTTATATTATCCACTATCTCAACCATTTCTAAATATACATCTAAACTCATCTAGATAAGTTTTATTTCAATGCTGCAGTACCTATATCTCACACAGTAATGTTGCAGGATACTCATATGCTATCCAAAACACGTATACTGGCGATTTCACTACCTCAAGTCTTCCAGATCTACAGAATCTAATCTAAAGAACCTATTACTGTATCTTACTACTTCAGATTTAAAGACTTGCATTTGCTATAAGACTCTTTTACTTCATAACTGAATTTACAGAAATAGAATTGGGACTGTTTAAGGATCAGAGTACAGCAGATGTTGCTACTTCTGAAGTCTACAAACACAACAAATCTACATCTGACAGAAATACTTCCTGCAGGTGCAAAGGGAATGTTTTTTCTGATTTTACTTCGTTCTATTTGGAAGTTCCTTAGCAAAAAAATCTGTTAATAGCATTAAAAGTAGTACATTATTTCCAAGTGAAGAACAAAAAAAATATGCAAGAAAGATGACTAGTTCTTGTGCCATGACTGATACTGAAACCAGAAACAAATGCATCCAGTTAGTACCCAACACTTTTTACATGTACATCCTTGATCATCTTACAGATCTTCTCCAAACTAATTCTTCTGTGGCTATTTTGGACATTTCATGCATTCAGTATCATTTTCTTGGGTTTAGTTTACAAATGAAAGACTTGAACTAAGACTTTAAAATATGTTTGTTCTGTTACTTAACTGAATTCAGTACTCACCTCAATTAGTTTGACTTAAGACAACCAGTCAGTCATTCACTACTAAACAAAAAAAAAAGCCAAAAACCCAACACCCAGACAAAAAATCCTAAACATGTTATGAACTATAACTACTCAACTAGTGATTGATTATACCTGCTAATTGGCAAGTCTTGGTATTGCATGTGTAGTGTTTCATTTGCAAGAGAGTAGTTACTAACTAAACTCCCCATCTCTTTAAGAACCCCTTTCCGACAATTAATATGTCCTCTCAACTATAGGCTAAGCTTCTACCACGTCAGACTTTAATTGCAGTAAATCAATAGTTTAAGCTAACCAATCATTTTTAAATTACAAATAGAAGAGTAATGTACTGATGAAGTTTTGAAAGAAAGCTTAAACTGTAGAGCAGCAAGCTTCTCAGTTCTTACTTCGAACAAGAACAGCTGGTTCAATGACTTCAGACAAAAGAATAGATTATCCTGCTTCTGAAAGTTAATTGACTTAATTCTAATTGTGAGTTTAGGGAAGGCCCATTTTTGGCTTATAGTAAAAGCAATTTTTTCTAAAAAGGTTTTTGCCTTAGCTTTGCAACTTAATCCATCTGCATGTCATTATCTCATCTGTTATACATTTAACTGGTCTAAAAATAAAAACAAAATTGAATGTTTGGTGAAGACAACTGGGAACAGACTTAAACTGTTTTCTAAAGCCAACTGATGCAGAGTATAAGCAAATTGTCAGAGATTTGCCTTTACAATTCTGCAGTGTGCTTTGTCAGAAGGGAGAAGAAATGGTGCAATACAAAGACTACAATTTCAAGAACTCATAGTTCAGGAATGCACCTAACGTCCTGGCAGAATACATACAGTATCTCATTTGTCACAGCAAGCATTTTTAACTTATTTCGGCTCTGTCTTGCCCTTATGTAACTAACCTGACCACTAGACTGACCAACAAACCTATACCATATCTTAGCAGACAGAACAGATTGCTTTCATGGCTTATGTAACGTGCTAAAAAGATGTATGTAATGTATATGCATACACACATACATATATGTAGGTATATACAAAAACCCAGCAGAAGAATGGCTCATTTGGTTTGCAACTGGAAGTATCCTTTAGATAAAACTTCATGTAGCAATGTTAAGATAACTAAGTACAGGTTTGAAATGGCTTCTTTCATTATAGGTAAAATAATTATTATTATCATTAATAACTTGCAGGACAGAATTTTATAAGACTGTAGCAAGCTGAGTTGGTCAAAGCATGGTGCAAATAATGTCAAGGTTGTGGATTTGATCCCTGTATGGACCATTCACTTAAGAGTTAGACTCGATCCTTGTGGGTCCCTTCCAACCCAGAATATTCCATAATTCTGTGAACAGTTATGCCATCCTAAAATATGACAAGAAAAAGGCAGAGCGCTCCTGCCATTTCTTAATCTTCAGAACAGCATTCCAAATATTGCTGATATTTTCATACTTTTTAATTTAACACAAATTTTTTGATTATGCACCAATTTCTGTTAATAAAATACTTCCAGTACTAACTTATTCAATATTGCTAGACTCAGACCTACTCAAATAAGCTGCTCCTCCAAAGAAAAGTAACTGGAAATGACAGGACCTTTTCTTTCCTACTGTTCTTCAGGACAGGCAGCAAGCTTTCAAAATTTTTACCAGAGCAGGCTTTCATACAACCAAGAATCCATTGAGAAACAACTCACAGGCAGAACAATTCGTTCAATCACAACTGACAAGAAAGTTCTGTGAGCTCAGGTAATCATTACAAGAAGAAGCAAAACCTAATGCAGCAGGACATACTTGATAGGCCAGCAAGTCTCTGTAAAGAAGGATGTAATGAACAAAACCCAAAAAAACCCCTTTTTTTTGCATTTTGTTTCTTACAAAAAAAACCCAACAAAAACCCACAACCCTTCCACAGTTTTAACCTGGGTCAAAGTATAAGATGGATAAAAGATGATCAACGCTGTGGGTTTTTTTGGTTGGAGAATATTCATTAAGCTAGTTTTCACATGCACAAAGAAAGCGAACTGAATGTCATTTTGAAGAATTTGAATCTTTTGAGACTTCAGTGGAATCGACTGTGTAGTCTACAGTTGAGAAAATTTAATGTCACTGATTTTTCCCTTGGGGACAGAACAAATACTTCAGTCATGTAACCCTGGGAAGACAGAAATGAAACTTTTCATGTATAAAACCTTCCCTGGAAGAAAAGTCCCCAGAGAGAAAAGTGGCAAGCAGCTTCAATATTATCATTATTTCACTTAATACTGAACATAATCATATTAATATAGATGTTTCATTCAAGATTTCATTTAATTAATCCCAGACCAAGGTCAGGATTCTAATGAATGCAGTCTGCAGCCACAATCAAGTGTTTAAGATAACGGCCTGCTCTTCATTTAATGTTCATTAACTTATCTGACACTATTACAATTCACTGCTTCTCTTACTAGTATTAAATTCAGCAACTCCTTACAAATGTTAAGAACTATCATGCTTAAAAAAGACTCTTTTTCCACAAGATTTCTAGTTGTGTAAAAATGAAGACTGACAGCCTACTCTAACTCTACTCTTCCCAATGGACAAAGATGTGTAGATGTATTGACTAATCTTTATTTTGATTTTCTTAGTTAAAAAAAAAAGGCATTTCCAGATACAAATCACTTACTGTTGTAATATACCGAGAATGGAATTCAGATGCTTCTTTTAAAAATGAAAGGCCTGGATGACTATTCACCACATCCTACAAAAAAATGGAATAACAATATCTCAAGGAGTATTCATTAGTGACCATATAAGACAATTAGCAAAGAATAGCACACCTGCTTCCTTAACCAAAACAGTTCAAATAAACTACCATGATCATCACTGATAACTTTGTTTTCACCAAGGCTTCAGACAAATAACACTACAATACTTTTTAAAAATTAAATTATCTTTTAAATAAATCAGATAAACAAAAGCTTTTCTCAATTCTAGAAATATTATAGGATTTTTTTACTATATTTTAGATAGGTGGAGGATTTTGAACACTGCTGACTGTCATAGCTTTTAATTCAGTGGCTATGATTCAGTAAAGTCAATTTAGGTTTTATTCAGTCATTTCTACAGGTGGTGCTTGCTGCTCTTCCAACAAAGACTTACTAGGTCTTGAATTTATATCCCATTTCTCCTGCCCTCTGAAGGCTTATCCTGACTTAAACAACTTTAACTGCCTTCTGAAACATAAAAGATTCCAATACAGGTGCCACTCCTACAACTGACTTTAAATCTCACCATCACACTCAAAGAACACCTCACCTTATACAAAATGCTTAACTATAAAACAAGTCACTCACTAGCATCTTAGTGGATCATGCAAAGTCAGTTGCACTGAATATTATCAATAAACTTTAATGATGACCATGAAAAATTATGTTTAGTTCAAACAAAACCCAGGGCTTTGCCAATTAATCATTTTGTTGTGTTCCTAGAAATAGTTTCAGTTGCAATTTACTTGTAAAAAAGGAATGAAGTCTTCTTGCACCAAGTAGTTACATCCAGGGTTCATCAGAAGGTGAACAAACTTTGCAGCATCATCATAGCAGGTCTGAAGTACTCTGAAATGTAAATATTTCCATTTAATATTCTACACAGAAAATTGCTCATGCTACCTCATGCAGGCATCCTACAGCTAGGCCTATGAAACAATATTTATACAAAAGTTCATTACAAATGTCAAACCATGCTCCAAGTGAACTTATCAAAGCAGTACTGTCTCTTAAATTTATGTTAAAGAGGCGGGTACACCATATAATTGATTACATGAAATGACCATTTAAAGTTAGAATTAGAGAAGAACTAGAAAGAAAAAGCACTTTGTCCAGAACTGGCATCTACAAGTAAAGGCCATGGTTTTCAATTTTCTCATGAACTGTCAGTCATTTACCAAACATTTTAAAATCTATAAACCCTGTAAATGAAGATTTATTTTAAAGTATTATTTAGTTACATTTTCCCATGTACAAGTTTGATGACAATGGTTGATTATGAGAAAGCATTTTATTCCCCTTTACAGACAGGATCACATTCAGAGCATTTTATTCCCCTTTACAGACAGGATCACTTTCAGAGCTTAAAATATCACATTTCAACAAAAAAGCCACAGTACTTCTAAAAAAATGTAATCTACTTACTTGCGCCACATTGCAACAAATTTATGAACTGACACATATCCTGTTCGTTCACCTCCAGCACAATAAAACAAAGGACCTTTCCAGTAAAGTGGGCATTCACAAGCCTACAATTAAAGTATACATCAAGTCAGTTTATTGATTGCTTATCTGAGGGCTGCTCTTTTATTTATACATCCTTCAAAAATTACAAGTGTTAAGAAAGCATTAGGGAAGAGATTTTTTTAAAAAACTGTTTCTGAAACCAGCTTCACCTTCTGAAATAATCCATTTAAAGCAACTGCTTTAGGCTGAAATCCAAAAGTAGAGAGCAAAACACAGGGCAACTTGTAGCAATCCTAATAGACTAACACAGTCACATGTCTCTAAGCAGCTGAACAGAGACCATCTTAAGCTCTGCTCAAGAGCTGGATATCTTGCAGCTAAGCTCAAGACAGCACATTTACAGACCTTCTGAACTGAAGTAAATTGACATTTGTCTGGCTCAACTCATCTGCATCCTTGCATGTGCACGGCACATCTTGCTTTAGGGAACCCAACAGCTACACATTCCCAGCTCCAGTGTGACCACATGCACCTAAAGTCCAAGTGTCTGCAGCTGTAACAGGCAAGAGCCCAATTTGCCCAAAACTGACTCCAGCTGGGAGCAGTCAGACATGCTGCCATCCCCGAGGATTTCCAGAAAGACTGAATACTGCAGGATGTGTAAGGCCAATAGAGCATAAGTACAATTGCTTCTCATGCAATAGTGTAACTAGTACTTCAAACAAATTTTAAAAAGTGGTTTTGATGAATACAGTACTCAGACAGTATTCTTCAGGCAGTTATCTTTCATCACTGAACTGTAGGTGAGTAGACCCTTTCACCTTCCTTGAGCTGAGAGAGAAGGGTCTCTTCCCTACCTCCTCACTTCTGTGTTGGAAGGAGCTGTGGAAGACAGTGATCCTATCATTCAGCTTAGCAGTAAAAAAGTTTTGATGAGGCAAACCCCCAGTCCTGCTGTTGTGAGCAATCACACTTGCTATTTTCTAGACGCTGGACAAAGTGACAGAAACATGGATGAGAACCTCAGACTCATTACCAAGACCATGACCGGCAGTGAGATTTCAAGCATTGGTTCAATATAACAAAATGGAAATTTAAGTTTAACTAGCTTATTGTCTTTAAACTTACACATAAGTTTAAAAATATTTGCTGCTTTCTAAGCTAAGTATTTTGTCACTCTACCATAACTCTAAATTAGCTCTTCAGGAATAACTTGAGAGCTATAATCTCAAGTTACCAAACCATTCTATCTTTACCAGTGTCTTTACAACAGAGGGTCATCAGAATGAGAAAAAAAACCCAACTTGTGTAAACATCTGAAAACAAAACATATATTAGCAATGATTTTGCCTTAGGTTTTTTGGTCAATATGGAATGGAGAACAACAGACAATGTTGTTCTTTAGTATTTGGTTGTTTATGCAGCAAAAAAAGTAGTTCAAGTTTTGATTTAATGTTTTGTTTCTTTTTATAAGGTCATTTGATACACAGTTAATGCAGAAAATTCCACATAACTGTGGTACCAACAATGTAGATTATCTTGAAACACTAATGTGTGGGAGACGGAAACACACAATACAAGAAAACCAAGCACACACAGCTCATCCTCCCTTTCCATAGGAGTACAGTACAAAAAGAAGATGGGCAGAAAGTTCTCACCTTTGCAACCTTACCCATGTCTTCTAACGTTGCCCTCTCATTCGGAAATTCAGAAAAAGTTTTCTCAATTTTGGCAATCACAGCATCTATATTCACTTTTTCCTTAGGACATCCTCGAGGAAAATAAAAAGTTGGAATGTTTTGACTATGTGATGGTGGCAAAGTTTCTTCCTTCTTTGTTTGAACCTAAATAGATAAATACACATTTGACAGTCAAGTACCATGAAATCATATAGTCCTCCACAGATGACTTAAATCTCTTGGTATTCTATGTTTCAATACACCTACAAAAAGATTTTAGGTTATCAATTGAAAAATCTATTACAGAATAAGAGCACATCAGAAAAATTAATGAATATTTCCAAAAACAGTCATTTAGAAAGACTTCTAGAATGTTAAATATTAACATTGAATTTTTATTAAATGTTAATAAAAACTTCAATCTTCAACATATCAAGTTCAAAACTAATACACTGGACAGCTTCTTGATGATCTGAAATTACTCAGGTTCTATTATCTATTTCAGAAAAAACCTTTCAACCTCTATCTTAACAAACATTATGAAACAATTTGCTCTTGAAATACTTCTAGTTTTACAGCTTCAAGCTTTTGAAATACGTATAATAACTTTGTTATAAGCCACCAACCTATTTAATCAAGTTATGGTGAAAATCTTTTCTTTTTACCCTAAAATATGATAGATTTTATAAGGTAGTAAAAAATGCCTGCAGAGGGATTTTTTGGGTAAAGTATATACAATTATGAAACAAGAGCTTAGAAATCTGTTTCTCAAGAATTGTGCTACACCATATCATTAAAAAAAATCCCAGATGACCTGTAACAAGAGAAATTTATTTAAAAGCATTAGGGTTCAGTAAAGAAGAAATTACTTTGTAGTCAGTTTCCAAAAGGATGTCAGATAGAGCAGAGAAACAATGATAACAGGCAAAGTAACAACAGAGTTAGGAGACAACTCAAACTTAGCAATTAAACCAAATTAAAGTCTTTATGCCCAACACTACTATTCAAATGTGAAAACACTGCTATAGGGTTATTTGTCCTAGTGATGAATGTCTTCAAGATCCTACATCTAATCTCCCATTTTCAACCAGAATCGAGGGAAAATAAACCCAGGATCCCTTCAAAAACCCTAACCCTTATTTTACTCTTTATCACCTTTGCCAAAGTGTCTGTAAAGACACCCATTTCTCCTACCACAATTGAAGTCCTTCCTTATGTGAGTGGACTAGGTGCTTATGGACGACAGATTTTAATTTGCAGAGTTCCAGCCCAGGATCCTTCATTGGAATGCTACTTATGCTAAAAAAAAAAAAAAAGCCTGAGCTAGTCTTTCCTTTCCCTCCCCTGCATTCAAGGCAGAATTCCTCTCCGCAGCTGCAGAATTACCTAAACTATGCTACAAGTTTTATTTCATAGAGGAAAAAGTTACCTTGAATCTGTGATACCGGCAGTCAATGTCTGTCACTTTCTAAGAATCCTGTAAGTAACAACTTTTGATATCTTATCATTGGTTCAGCAGTCCACTTGAAAAGGCAGCTTAAAATAAGAGTGCTATGGGGTATCAAAAATCCCTTCCAACTTCAGACTTCCAAAATGTTAGGAAGTATAAAGACAGCAATGTTTTATTCTCTAGGTAACATCACCACTAGCATTACAAATAATGTCTGTAATGAGGTGAACACCATGTTTCATTCTAAAAGCCCAGCTCTACCCCTCAGCACTTCACAAGAGCCCTTGCAGTTACCCTATTTCCCCATTTCCAAGAAAATGGACTGACATAAGATTAGCTCAGCTGGGCAAAGCATGGTGCTAATAACACCAAGGTCATGGGTTTGATCCCCATACAGGTCATTCATTTAGGAGTTGATTTGATGATCCTTGTGCGTCTCTTCCAATATTCCTCAGAATATTCTGTGATTCTGTGACAAACACTCTGATGTAAGCTGCTCAAATGGCCATAGAGCAGCCAGCAGATGTTCCAGTCCTGCAGAGGTGCCTGATGAGGAATGCCTCATCCGAGAAAAAAGAAAGTACAAGTCACAGACTAGGAACATTCCCTGAATGTTGCAGATAAGATGAAGTAAATCAGCATTTTAAGGAAGCTTAGTACAGGCAGGCAAGGCATTTTTAAAATCCACAGCTAGGGAAATTTAGAGCCTCAAACTGAAAAATTTCTTTTAAAAGAAAAGGCAGAAGCAGAGGGAAGACTACATTGGAAAAAAATCCCAAGACAAAAAGAAAAACTATCACCAGAACCATTTGTTCATTGGATACTGTATTTTTTCAGAAACCAATACCTTAGATACCTCAGTTACACGATAAATGATTTCCACTGGTCCAGGTTAAAAGCTGTTCTTAAACACATACAGAAATCTCAATTCAGGATTTATAGTAAGACCTATCCAAGCAAAAGTTATTTAAAAGGATTATATGATAAGGGCTTTTTATTTATTTTTCATCTTATAGTCTGGAACATGCTCACAACAGACAAAGACTATAGGGAAGAAGTTCAGCAACTGATTCAGAACTTAAGACAAACCTATAGTTGAAGAAAAATGATTTTTCTAAAATGAAAATTATATATTTAAACATTTGAAGTCAGCATACTTACTGTAAAAATAGATAATATTTAATCTATAAGACAGAATATTCATTCAATTCTACGACCAAATATAGACTACAAATCTGTCATGGCAAGACATATTAACTCTCCCTATACTGAAATTTTACATGCTGGTTTCTCAAAGTTGGCAAAAGAAGAAACTATAAAAAGGCTTCATTTGCATTAGCAAATGTATGATCACTTCACAATCATTTCTGCTAGAATTATTTGGTGCCTACATATAGGCATCTAGTGAGAATACCATCTAGGGCACGAAACAAAATGCCCTTGAACATTCCTTGTGGTATCCAGCAGGCAGCTCCAAGCACAGCTCTCACTCTGCATCTGCCACGTGGACGTTCTGAGCACACTAATGCTTCTTAAATGCCACCAGCAACTTGGAATGGGACAATTGAATTGTGCTGTTAATGTCAGTCAACACAGGGATAGGAACTGTACCAAAGAGAGAAGCCCGCCGTCCAAAACGATTAGCTCCAACTAATGCACTATAAAGTTGCTATTACATCTCCTCCCTCTTCTCACCTTCCCAAGAAGGGCCAAAGATTCTTCTCTCAGTCTGAATTCAAATAACCAAAAGGTTCCTTGTGCAACTGAGGCTGCTCTGCTGTACGTGATACTAAAAGGGCTCTAAAAACTTCACTGTTTTCTGTTGAGGTGCTAGTTACTTCTGTAGAGGCACATATTGCATAGCTGATGAAGGAGTCAGTTCTGTTATTTCAGGCCAATCAAAATGCACTAATTGTGTAAGATCAGGCTGTTCTAAAATTAATCATTATTTTAACTGGGGAATTCCTTCATTAACAAGAACTGCCAGAAGTCTGCTAACATCAAATCTTTGACTGTAAAATCTGCAGGAATAGTTCATTAATCTTTTTGCACAACTACTCCATTTCAGTGGTCAATTTACACAGTTTTACACATTTAGAAAGTGACCTATATTTTCCTGTGGTTTTAAGTTTTTAACTTAAAACTTGTGCCAGTAAGCTAAACTCAAAAAAAGAGACTCGTTTGGTCAGTGGAAAATTTTCCCTGCAACTTGCTGAGAAAGGGTACCAAGAACAGCATTCTTGGAATTAAGAAAAACAGCTGTAAGCTTGTAAATAACTCATCAAACAGATGTGTGCTGCAGTGTCAGGACTGAAGGGAGCATTAACCTTTGCAAGAAGTATATAAGAAGTCCACGATCTGTAAGTGTATTGCAAAGTTGCCACTGCAGTTTAGGTTTTATATAACAAATGGGAAGTAAGGATTCCTTGAAAACTTCTTGTTTGCAGTAACGTGAACAAGCTTCTGTAAGATTTGTCTGTAGGAGAGCTCAAGAAAATCTTTAATACACTAACAGTTTTCATTTTTGACATACAGAATTGTAAGGACTTTCCACAGCTACCTAACACTTACTTGCCTTGATTTTTACAGTGGAGGAAATGGAAGTTTTTATCCCATTGAGGTCACTGTTCAAAGGGCAAAACTTCTGATATTAATTCTGCAACTTTCCAGATCCTTTTCCAACCATACTTTCAGCAGTTGTTTAGTAATGGCATAAAATCAGTATTATAGTTACAATACAGTAATATATTAGTATATACCAGAGAACACTGGTATATACTGTACTCCAAAGAGAAATTAATTCTTCAAGCTGGACAGTCTTCTTACATCTACCACCTGGTAAGTTGCATTCAGCAGTTAACTTTGTTATAAACAAAAAATAAAGACGGTGGGAATTTTAAAAGGGTAGGCTTTTCCTTCTCTCCTAACTGTAAGACCTCATGCTATAATACAATCATTCAACTACAGGATATATTTCTAAAATAACAGGGAAGGGAGGACTTGTTCCCAGATAATTTAATCATGTATGCTCAGTAATGTCTGGATCTAACATTTGCATGTAGCAACAGCCAAGCAGAAATAATGAGCACCATGAAGGGGTTGGCTATATGGATTCAAATGTGAGTCAAACCTCACTTAAAAAGGACTTGCTGGAAAAGGAAGCAAGATAAATACATTTGTGAATGTAATACTCTTTTAGACATCTTTGAGATTAAGACATGAACTTGGATTGGACGGGACATCTAGTTCCAACCCCTCCTGCTGTGGGCAGGGATGCCACCCACTAGATAGGTTGCTCAGGGCCCCATTCAACCTGGTCTTGAATGCTTCCAGGGATGGGGAATCCACAACTTCTCTGGATTGCCTATACCAGTGCCTCACCACTCTCATAGTAAAGAATTTTTCCTCTCCTCTTTTAGTTTAAAATCCTTCCCCCTTGTCCTATCACTATCTGGATTGAACTGATTGGGATTTACATCATTTTGACAGGACTTCATTCAGAAATGCTGATGACACCAACATTTTTTCCTGCCTGTTTCTCTGAAAAAAAGCCCAACCCTACACATTTAAAAGTGTTTACAGAGTTTGCAGTCAGCTCTTGCTGTAGTATGTGCAGTCAGCTCTTGCTGTAATATTTGACAGAAATTTCCATGGTAATGTCCATACTAGAGAAAAGTCATCAGAATGCATACAGCAGGGTCAAAAAAGGACCCCAAAAAATTCTCCCTCACATTTACATCCAACTTCACATTAGGATTTTACTAAGGGATGCACCACAATCTCCCCCACTAAAAAAAAAAGGCATTAAATACTGAAAATACTATAAAGAGATTGTTGCCTATCAAATAGATAGAAGTCTGGTTCAATTCCTTAGCAGTTTTTAATTAGGCATTTAAAAGAAAAAATGTCTGTTGCAATATTGTTTACGATGTGCAATACATAATCTAATCTAGTTCTTCAATAGACTAGGTCTTATATATTCTACTTTATGCTAAACTTACCCAGATGAACCAAAGTGCAAAATAAGCTAAGAGGATTTTCTGCAGAGATATGTTATTCAGCCTTTTAAATCCTAACATCCTTGCAACCACCCACGTATAAAGCTCATCAACCACCTAACAATGAAAACAGATGAAACTGCATGAAGTTCCCTGACGCACAACAGAAAAGGGAAGCCAACATGGAGATTCAAAGGGTAACATTATTTTTTTCTATGAGTCTTTCCTTTATTAAATTCAGTGAGTTCTCAAGGTGCGCTACATTCACAGCTACTGTTTTAACTGATTGGATGTAATAAAATGTTATCAGCAAACAGGCACACAAGGAATACCAGACCAGCCTTCCCATCCCTCTGCTCCGTTATTGCTGGCAATCTAAGCCTGACCAATAAAATCACTGAAATGTTTCTTTTTAAACTTACTATCTAATTGACCGCAAAGTGAATATCAACATTTCCCTCTAGATAAACAGGTGACATTATCAGTGGTTTTATGGAATTTAAATCTCAAAAACATCACATAAAAGACTTGCACTATTATTTAGAAAAGGGTTCATTTTCATTTGGAGGAAAGACAACAGTTTTGAAAAACCTGCTCTAACATGTCAAATACTTTAACACACAAAAGTGCCTTCAAAAATCTGTTTCAGGATAAAGTAAGGTTACTACCAGAACTTTCCTCAGAAGAAGCCCAGAGAAATATGTCCTCTGTAACATAAGCTCTCTTGACCTTGTGGTAGACATTTACATTTACAATTATTTAAGTTGAAGTGTGATGCATTTATATTGCTTTTTGTGTCATTCTCATTAGCATCTTTCCAGCCAAACTAATGAGATTTTTTACTGCAAGAGTTCATTGATTGTACTACTTCCTATTCAGCTTGATGTGCTGAACAGTATTTTTTCCTCCGTGAAAGATGATTCTTGGACAACTTAAACCTAAAAATTTCTGGGTCCTTTCACTCACTAAGTTCTATTACTCTAAAGTGAAATCATTGCACTGAAAATCAGCTTGAAAACAGTAAGTTTATCTGAAATCTTAATTATTAAGTTTTACAGCATGCCATAAGGTAAGCTACACCACAGCACACCTGCATCTTCCCCTTCCCCCATGCCCACATAGAATTTATTTCCTTCACTAGTGACAGTGAAGCAATATAGGGAATTGCCTCAGGTCACCAAGACAGCTAAAGTGCAAAATTAAAACCCCCTATTTGTCCTCATCCAATCTCACACAGTTGGTGCCACTTAGAAACAACATGATTCTGCTGCTAACATAAGGCAGATCAGGGAGTACTGCAGCAGTATGGTTTAAAACCAGATTACATTAGGCTTAAAACCATGCTAAGATTGTGATTCATTTTGCATAGCTTAGTCAGAAATATAAAACATAGATCAAACCCTGAGAGACACCTACAGAGAATGAACCCATACTAAACCAGTCAGCAGGGTATATACGTAAAAGTCTTTCCTCTGGCAACAATCATTTTAGTCCCAGTTGTTTCCTTCTATCCTGCACTTCAGCTTGCTGTCCTTCAGTCACTGTCTGGCAGCTGTTTTTAGATGGGCTATAGAGACTAATTTTATCATGCTCCTCCAATTTATATATGCTCCTCTTTCCTTCCACAGTAAGAGATAAACATCCATTAATTTTAACCCTGCTGCAGTTTTACACTAGCTTACTTTTGCTGTTAGCCTTAACTCTGAAATTTTCATTCATCTAGTTTGGTCTGTAGTCAATATTTGTGCTACATGAGGGGAAGGAAATGGGAGAATTAATACACTTTCCCATAAAGTTCTAGCAATATACCATTAGAAGAAAAAAGTACTTTAACCTACACTGTTTCCAATTTTATGCTTGTTACCTGAATTAATGCAGGAGGAGCAGGGTTCAGCAACTCTCCCAATGCAGTCTATGTTCCAGTTAGCAATCCTGTGTTCAAATTCTGACCAGAAAAATATGGTGGGAGTCTCCTTCCTGCATACCAGGTTGTGCACTCATCTCAGTTTTAAATACATGGATTATCATTCTCATCTCATTTAAGCATATTCTGGGCCATTTTACTCTCAAGTATATTTCTGTAAAAAAGTATATGGTAATCTGGTCTTGTGTTCAATGCAAATCTTAATCCTCAGTGCTAAATTAACTTTACTCTAGAGAGCCATACACTGCTCTGTCCCATTTTGGGATCACTGACACATTACCGCACATTGCAATTCCATAAGCAAATCAAAAGAGATTCAGTAACGTTTAGAGCAGTCAGGAGTAACATAAGGAAGGATCCTAGGTAACAGTAAAAGAAGTCTAATGACCATAACTTCTGATTCTGAGGTAAAAAAAAAAAGAAATCGGTTTTTTAAAGTTGTTTGCTATATGAAGCTAATTTCTCCCCTTATTTTAAGACAGCAGAGTAAGTGATTAATTAATTTTAATTTTGTGATAGCCTAGGAAAGAAGCATGCCATCCAGTTTGAATGAAGTTGCTGTGCTAAGGGTCACCACTGGATAGTCTTGAAAGTCTTACTATAAGGCATAAAGAATTATGGTACAACTGTCATTAACACTTTTCCCCTTTAATTTCCCAAGTCAAACTGAAATAGCCAAAACTACCCTCAAGAAATAGCCACTGAAGTGTCAGCACTGCAGCAGAGCATGCAAAACTTTGAACCATCTATGCACACCTATTTGGGAAAGCATGTTAGTTCTAATGTAGGAGGAGAGAGTAGGCAGTGGCATCCAGCAAAAGCTTCCACCTGAAACTATGATATGCATTCCATACATACCATCTTGGGTATTGAATTTAAAACCACATTCAACTAAAAGCATTTGTGAATGGCCACCACAGGCAAGTCATATTACATGCATACACACAAACAAAAGTAGTACTGGGAAACTTTCAAATGGTCAGAATTCACTTGTTAGTGAAGGCTGGGGTAAACTGGCATTTTTCTGCATGATATCTAACCATTATAGCACACACTTACCAATCTCCTCCCTTTAAGTAATATATATGCTGCATTAACAGATATCTCACTCAATTTCTTCTACAGCTTTGATTTTGGAGATACTGGGATTCTCTCAGTTTGCAGCTCGGTAGAGCTTGTATAGGTAAATCATGCAGTCCTGCTGGGGACTGGAAGATGCTACTGCAAAAGCATTATTGCTGTAGAAACACCTTCAAATATGGTTGAACACTTTTTTCTTTGTACAGTCACATAGAGCTTCACTATCAAAAGTATGCAGTATGGAGAGCTTCAGAAAACACTTGGGTGGGGACAAAGTGGAAGATGTAGTTACCTGTGCCCCCTCAAAGCCATGAACACAAGACCTTTTCACATTACATCCATGTCCATTGGTAACTTGCTTTATTTGCTGACAAAACTTTTACCAAAGGCTTCTAGAGCAAGGCTTCCTCTGAGAATTCGCCACCACTGGTAGTGATGACATTTTTTATCCAGTGAAGATGTTTTTTATCTTTCACATGCCCTACTAATTTAAAAATGGAAAAGTGTAAACAGTATAAAATGGAAAAAAGCAAGATTTTTCAGAAAAACCTACCCCATGAAACAATTTCTTGTACATTTTGTGATAAGACAAAAGTAGCAGAAGAATATTAGTCACTGCTAGTATGAGTGCTAGTGCCTGTGAGTTGCTGTCAAACAGGCAAACTAAGTATTCTAGTCACTAATATATGCTGTTTGTCATAGTTGCAGCTTCCTCAGAAAATACTCTGATCACAGGTTAAATCAGCTCTGCTCTTCCTTCCCAGTGTATTCTGTTCCCCAACTGTTTCCAGGGCACAAGCTGGTAAGATCCTCCTAGTACATGATTATTTTGATTGTACATAGCCAAGGGACTGACAGGTACACCTGAGGCAATTCTAACATTTGTCTATAGAAAACAGCCCTTGTCAGGACAGGCCATCAGTTCAACATCAAAAGTAATACATACAGCTAAGACAGACATCCACTTAAACTCGGCAATAGCTTTTTATCCTTACATGTTTACAACAAAGCAACTTTCAATCACTAAATGTAACTGACTTCAAGAAGAATCCTCTCAAACAAGAAATGTCACCAAGTTCAGCCTTGCTATGGAGCTGCAAAGTCAACAACTGGAGCAAGTATTCTGTCAACTGCTTGTCTGCTGATGCCCTGAAAAATTCTAATTTGGACAATTGTGAAAACAATCTCATATTTCTCTTGCCCTGTAAAAGTTGAAGGACATCTTATATTAAGGTGTGCTGGACTGTTTTGGGCTTTCTAGCACTACCACCAACAGTTATAAAGCATCTACTATTAGTAATGTTAGTTAAAATGGAGAAAAGAATAGTGAATCTTCTATTTCAAGGGAAAAATAAGTATACCTGAACTCTTCAATGTATGAATTGCTGCATCACAAAACTTTGCTGTAGAGGGAACTGACATCGAGACTCTTAAATCACACATGCAAATAGGCTGTAACAAACTTTCACCATCTTGGCTTTTCTATAGAAACAGTACACATTTTCTGTAATAATAATTTAAAAAATAGATTTATCACCAGACATGAACAGGTAAAGAAGCTGCTATCACAGGCAGCCAATACATTTTATGTTTGAACCAGGAGTCTCCATTACAGAAGTGGTAAAACTCCACCAGCTTGTTTATAGTTTCTTTTTAAGAGACTAGCGTGTAAAACCTGGCAATCCACTAGCAGGGAACCATTTACGGAAAACCTCATCTGAACTAGTAAGTCTCAGTGGGCAGCCTATATATTTTCATTCTGTTTTAAATGTTGTCATGTGCTCTGGAAAACTAGCATTATATCAGCAAGCTAGCATCATGTGTACCTATTAGCTACAGTCAGAATGAGATTTGTATTCCACCTCCAGCCCTCTCAGCAAACACTCATGTTCTTTAATAAGGCATTTGTTGCCTGATGTAAAAGAATTATGTAAAAATGAATATTGGGTCCTCCCCCTGTGGTGTTAAAAGGTCTACAAATTATGTTAAATTAGAAAACTGATGTTAACAGGAAAGCTGTTGTGCCTGAAGCCTCTAATTGTTACAGAACATTCTTCTGAGACTACAGCTGTAAACCCAACAGCCTCAATTAAATTTTCTGAAAGTAGTTTTGTCTCAGAAATGAGACTTATCTTCACAACGAAAAGAATCACTGTGTGCACTACAACACAAATATACACCAGCCCAGCACACATCAGTACCTATGGACTGTGTTCATTGCTGTCTTGAATATGCCACAAGCATTTATAAAGCATTTCAGTAATAAAGGAATGTAAAAATGATCAAGAGGCACTAAAGTCTAAAGTTACTTCACTCTGAAGGCAAGCCAATCTCGTGAGGCACTGCAGAAGCTGAATAAATAGTTCTCATACAGCTGACATAAATAGCATGTGTAAGCAGCATTTAGTATCATTAACAGGTGGTCATAAAATGCGTAGTTCTCCATTTTCACACTGAGTTGTGACGCAGACAACTACACCAAGGAATCACCCGGTAGGCACAGCAGATAAAGGTGTAATTCATTAAAAGTATCAAAAAATGTGCCAGCAAAGGTCTGTCACTAACACTGAGAAGATTAAATAAAAACTGAGGCCAGATTTTTTATTTTAGCTCCTTTTTAAAAATCATTACATTCAGCATGAATTTATTTAACTTTTTAAAAAGTCTAGTTTTAAAGTTAGAACTCCACAGTTTTGTAAGGTGATGTGGCCTCTAAGTAGGGAAAAATATCCATTTTCCTAGTTTAGCTAAAACTGAGTTACGAATGTATAAGCATGTCAGTGTACACACATGTATGTTATTCTAATTTTGTTTCATATGATATGCATATGGTGCTGCTTATATTCCAACTCTGACAGGTAGGGATGTCACCAGATGTTGGTTAAAACAAAGTAGTCAGCCTTTTAGTTCACATCTTTAAATTGCCAGTACATTCAACAAGGTAATAGTTTCTTCTCCCTCCAAACTTTCAGATAAATTGACAAGCAAGGTGGAGACAGTGATTCTTCAGGTGCTGCATTCCCAATTTCAACATATCCCATAGTTGTTAAGCATTTGAGAAAGATCTCAGTCTTAGAATCAACATCAGGATAAGATGGACTGAAGTTTTACTTCATTCTATGCAGATACCTACTAAGAAATTTAGCTCCCCAATGTAATGGAGAACATTTCAACAGTTATGTATTGCTTTATCTTTCTTTTGAGAAATGGATCTTTCCATAAAGCCCTACTTTGCTCAGGTTTTTTCAATTTTCATCAATAAATGAAAACTGAGGAACTGCCTATTCCACCACTTTCCAGAACAACCCACTTCACTACTGGTGGTCTACTTAAAGATTTTCTAGAAACTTGATGTGCTATGCTCTAGTGACCACCCCTTCTAAACCACAGGGGATTACCTACACAGATTATTTACTTACATCGCCCTATATGAAAAGCCACTGCCTTAGAATTCTTGGAACCTGTGGAAGACCCAGTCATTCCAACCAGCCTCCGAGCAGATTCTGAGCCATGTTGTTTCACCATCCACCACCATTACTAATTTTTTTATTTTAAGATGCTAGTTTTAATAGCACAAGCCTCTTAAAGAGAATCTGTCATTTCTTTAACAAATTATAAAATTACAAGATTGTAGTAGAAATATGGAAGAACAGATTAGCTTCCATTTCTGCTTGACTTTAGCATTCTAATTTTACATCATATTCATGAACTGTTGTGTCTGCAAGCCTATACAGTGGAATAGGAGGCTGTGAATTCCAAAAGCAACAAAGCTTTGCAACTGAGATGATAAATTTTTGTTTCAAGTTATTCTACAAAATCTCTAAGCAGTCTTTAATTTTAGCTTGAAATTTCTTCAATGATTATGTAGCTAATAAATAGTTATTCTTTGAAATGCACCTAACTTACAAGGAACATAAAATTGCAGGTAAAGAATACCCATCTTCTGTATCAACAGTTACTAGCACCCATATTTAGTTTTTGATGATACTTCCAAAAAGGTCTCCTTAAAAATCATGAAGTCAAAGGAAACCACCACCTAAAAAAGGAACTTCAGAAAAAATACTTTATATTAAACTGAGCAATGAGACCTCATATTCTAGTTTTATACTCCTATTAATTCTGTTTTGCCCAAAGAATTTTGTAATCTAATTAAGTCATTTATCATACATTATTCTACAGTTGCCGTTTACCCAGGAAGTGCAAGACTGGTTAAAAATGAAAAATATTTGCTCATTGTCTCCACTGTAAGTTTATAGCCAGCAGCATCCAAAAACAGAAAAAAACCCTACAGATTAGAGAAGCTGTTTTATAAAGTAGTTAGTAGCTTGGAGGTATGCTTAACCATGCTACACTGAGATGTTTTCTAGGTCAACATAAAAAGGCCTTGTAAAAGTACAAGTGATCCAACTATCGCTCGATGAAAGACAGATCAAGTTAAGGGGCACCACACAAGGTAATGCTGTGTTTGTTTACAACAGGATGCCATGACTAGACTAAACTTGCCTCCTCCTCTGAGGTGCCTAAATATTAACTTGCTAACACTACTTTTGTGTAATTAGGACAGTATTTTCTTTTCTTGCTGTCTTTAGTCAACAAGTTCTCTTACCTGCCTCCAGTTTAGCACAGAAAACACAAGTCAAAAATCCTTTCACTCACATGTCTATGCTGAATGGTACAAACCAGCACAGTCAACACAGGCACTCTGCTTTGCACAAAAAAATAAACATTGCTTATAAAGATCACTTGAAACAAATTTTAAATAATCATATAGAAGACAGAAGGCTTGTAGATTCTTAGGGTCATAGGGCTCTACGTCCCTCTCTTGAAGGTCACTTGAAAGGGACGCTAGTGCACGGAATTCAAAATTAAGTAGCAGGCTATATTTAGAGTAACTAACAATGCCCAAAATTCTAAGCTAATGTAAATTTTATTCAACTGTTAAAACTTTCCTGAATTAAAAAAGGGTGAAAAAAGATTCACACCTGCCTTCACTGACACACCTTAAGTATATGAATTAGAAGTGAGGGTGAGGTAAGGTCAAAGTGAATGCTTTCAGATACCACCATATGTCTTAAAGGGTATTCAAAGAAATACTAAATTTCAGCTTCTCAAAAAAAGTGGTACACTTTTTCTCACTCCAAGAGATAACAAATCTCTTTGAACATTTACTCTATAAGTAGTTTTCCTTCTGATTTTACTTTTTAAATACTCCTATTCTCAATTTTAAGCACACTTTAAAATTGTACCTTTAATTCTCTGCTACAAAACAGCAGAAGTACATGTGTGAACAAGGCAGCAACAACTTATCTCATCCAAATAAAAAGTTCAAAATAAACAATCTAATGGAATTCAGGATCATCATGCAAATATGAAAGCACTTTTTACTATATTATGTTTGAGCTAGTGAAGTAACAGACTTATATCAGTTTATTTTATACGCCTAGTTCTGGTAAAAGGTAAGTTAAATCCCCCAGAGAAATGCATATAGATTACAATTATGCAGATTAAGGATTAAGGAAAACAGTCTTTAAAAGTCTAATACTATTAAACTTTTCACTGCATATACCTCTGTGCAAACATCATACTTTAGCTGTGCTATGTGCTTCAGCAAACTCTCAGCTTTCTTTGCACCAGTCTTTTAAAACACAGAAGAAATCATCATATATGAAACAGAATATCAAAACTCCGCTACTTTAGTAACAGCTTCCATGTACTGCCTGCAGTTTGAATGGTTGTGAAGGTACAATTGACAACAACAATTGTATAAGAACAGAAAGACAAACCTGAACCTGCTGAAAGGCTTTCAGCCTCTTCTTGAATCTAGAAGGTAAAACAAAATCACATCCTCGAGCTAGCAATGCCAACTCCTTTCTTAGATCAGGATCTTGTCGCAAAGAAATCTCCTTTATCCTCATGCTTTCGGATTTCATATAATGTCTGTGTGCCAGTCCAGGCACTTGAGTCCCAGTAAATAGCAGAGCTGCTGTATTATCACACAGTGCCGCTTAAAGCAGCAGCTGCACCCGAGTTCTGTGATATTATAGGAGTCAGTTCAACTTTGCCCGCTCCATACATTGAAGGGAACTTGGCTGGAATTGCAAAAACAGATTGGGAAGTCACTTTGGGAGCCTGTCCTTTCATCCAGGCATTCCAAAGTCTAAATGGGACAGTATGGAAAATGAAAACCGTGTTTGGAGGAGTATCTAAAATGGAGCTTCCAATTTTAAAAAAGGCAAGCCCTAGAGGAATGCAGAGAGGCCAGTTGTGGTTATTTTCTAGCTTCCTCCTCCTCCCATCCCCCTCAGCTCTCCCTTCTGTCACAAAACACTCACTGTCTAGCTTCAATGAAGTACCTCACCAAAGGATAAGGCTTATTATCCAGCCATTAATTCCTTTTAAACTCCTTCGTCCTTTAGAAGGAACCTTGTTACACTGGAAAAATGAAGGCAATGACAGAATAAGCTTCAGAATGGCTCACATAATCAATATTTTTTTTTTAAGTTTATCTAAGCTACTGTATTTCAAGAATCTAAAAATTTAAATGTTATGAGGGAAAGCCATAGCAGAAATGAAGCCAATGTTACTCCACTGAAACACTGTTTTAAATCATGTTTTACCAAAAGGTTACATTAGAAATATAATTTATGTCACAAAATCAGAAAAAAATTGGCAGGATTTTTTTTGCAAATAATTTTATAAACATTAATATCCACATACTAGATTGCACATCTGTCACATTTCACTAGCATTACTGTTAGACTCTGCTACCACTATTTTGAGTGCATTGAATCTCAAATACGTTTTATAGGGGTGGTGAGGCCAAGTTTTAGTACACATCAATATTCTTCATGGAAACAGAAATCTGATAAGCTTCTGTGAAAATTGAAGTGACCTTCAGTTCCTTCTCCTTTATAGTTTAAGGAACATGAAATTAAAACTTGTGGAGTTTTCACGTTTTAAATGGACGTACCTTTATCACAGCAATCTTTAAGAAATTCTGCAACTTTGATGGATTCTTTTTTTCAAATATCACCATTACAGTTAAGAGCATGGCAACTCTTACTATTCCAAGCTGTGAACACTGTTAGCACCTCCAAATTCTCTTAAGACAGAGGTGTTGATTATTTATTATCTATACTTTGTCATGCACAAGTTTAGTTGCTAGCAGCATAAAAGGAAAGACCTGGCCAATCCTACTTTGTTTTCATCCCTCCTACTTTAAATAAGGCCATTTTCCTGAATACACAAAGATGTACACAGCCCAAAACAACTCTTTAACCACTATGTCAGAGATTTCTTTTACTGGGTGGCACTGTTTTACTCCCATATATTCTTTAGCCCTATTTATCCCTTCATAGGCCATTCTATAATGTTAGAATCCCACAGTAAATATCCTTGTTCAATTAAGAAAAGGAAACTATGAAAAAATACTAATAAAACATAATTTGTCTTAATTGGTTCCTTTTTTAGTTTATCACATGCTGTTAGAAAGTAAATAATGACAAAACACCTGCTCTCTTGGTTTTAATTTAGTATCCAGTCCTGTTCCCACCTCCTGCTTCTTTATTGCAACTCGTTATGAAGATATTTATTTCTTTCGGAAGTGGGAGAACAAGAAAGGAATTGACAAGGCAAGAGTCAGACATGTTGTGGTTGGCATGACCAGACTATCCAAGTGCATTGAGCAAATCTGGCTGTCACTCACTGTCTTTTAGGAAGACTAAACCAACTAACCTGGGATAAATCTTGGCCACAGGGAAGTCAACAGAAAACTCGGCATGCAGCACACAACAGCAGCATGCCTGGAACTTGAGATGAAGGACTGAGGTGTTAGAGTAGGAGAGGAATCCTACTCTGGCAACAGATAGCTGTTCCAGACCAAAATGTGGAAGGTCAGGAAGGTTGTTTTGCAAGGCAGATTGTGTTTCAGGTTAGGGAGAACTCGCCTTACTTGAGGTAAGGAAGGTATCTTCTCACCTAACTTGCTTTCTATTTTCATCCTTTTCAACCAGGTGCAGCACTCCCATTTGCTGCTACATTCACAGTCTTATTTGATGTGACTGTACTATGTCATTAAGATGATGGACTGTCACATGGAGAGCTAACCTGAAAGAGTGAAGTGCCAGTCTGAAACCTAAAAGGCCTGAAGCTCCTGAACCTGCTGAAGGAGCCTCAGTAACAAAAATGTTCTGAACTCCATTTTGGAAAGAGATGTGTATTTCCCTCCTTTATTCAAATGGAACTCAGAATCCATCATAATCAGCAAGTCAGGTTCAGTATTTTGAATATTCTGCATTGCTTTGCCGTAACATTACTTCACTCCTCCAAGTCAATCCCACTGTTAGCCTAATATGTTTTAGCACTATGGTTTCCAATCAAGTAGTCATTTACATACCTGGATATTTGGATTTCACCACTTGCAATATATGAACAATCTCCATGCAGTTGAGTACACTTAAGTACACTGGCAGCTACAAATCACATCCTTTCCACCATCTAAATGGAAAAGGTGTTTGTATTGCCACATTTAAGGAGACTGAGCATTTATAAAGCAATGCGGTCATGAATCTCCTAAGATATGTTTTAACCTTTTCAGTCATGAATTAACCACAGGGGAAAGTCAGCTTTCATCCAGATTAAACTGGAAGTGTTCAAGTACAGTGTTACATTTACTCTAAATCTGAATTCTCTCCAGTGAAAGCTAAGGCAAAATCCTTTACTAGGTAAAGGTCTGGGTGCCAGCCATGAAGCTGTTCAAGTATCCTGGCAGCTTATTATTAGCTAGATAAACAAACAGAGGGGAAGATGCATGCTCAGAACTTCCTTCCAAAGCTAAAAATACACACTATGAATGGATTGGACTTAAGGGACTGTGGCCAAAGAGTTTACCACTTTAACAAAGATCTGAACATGCACAAGAATAACACAATATAAATAATACAATATTCTGGGTATTGTAAAGGAAATACAATCTTGAAGACTACTTTAAAAAAACCCCTTAACTATTTGCCTAGCAAACCAGAATCTCTTGTCAGAAGCATATACCAACAGCATATTAAAGTCTTAACAGATTAAGTGGAAGTGACCTCAAGTCATTGGAAAAAGCATCCCAGCATCACAGGAAGCCCCCAAGAAAATAATTTTCAGCCATATAAATCTTTAGTTGCTGGAGCCTAGTCTTCGACCCAGTAACACGTGAGCCAAGATGACAGAAAGCCTGATTGGCTTTTGGAGGAAGTTTAAATAAGGCTCAATAGCCAAGCCCAATGGCAACAGCATGGAACCCAATAGCATCTTCAGCCTGTGATAGTGCAGAGATTAAGAGTGGCTCCTGGGTTAACTGTGGAAAAAAAAATCATTGTATCTCCAAATCAGCCAATGTTAAAGGACTGTTATGTCACTAGTGCAACCCTTTACAAAACTAACTTAATAGTGAGTTGCAGAACACAGCAGTTAAGAGAATAATGCAAGGTAGCACCTTTTCAATATAGAAAAGAATTTAACAGTATGACTAAGGTAGTATTGAAGATATATTCCAGAGGTTTACAGTGGAAATAAGGCACTAGTAAAAAGAAATAGTTCAGGAAGATACACAAGAAGTCAATCAGCTAATGATGCTTGCTAAAACACAGCTACTATGAGGCAGGAAATACAACAAAGAAATTACAACAAATAAATATACTAAAAGACAAATAAAAGCAGCAATTCTTTGCTAGACTAAGAAAATAAGTAAAATCAAATAACCCTGAAATGCTGAGGTTTCCTCCCCCACCCCTTCACAAAACATTGTGACTGGACTATCACCATTATTTAATGTTATCAAGAATTACTTCTAAACCAGATAGTCCATACTTGGCCCTTGCTATACTGAAAGATCCTTAAACTAGTTTCTTGCTAGCAACTTCCCATTTGTAACTGCTCTGCATGAAAAGAGGACAAGAGGACAATGCACTTGTGAGCTGAACAGACTAACAAAGTACTACTATCCATCCCTAAGTCTCCTTCGGATGGGAGTCATCTCTTTTCAGCAGTACACTCACAAAACCCAAGGGAGACAACACATACAATGTGTATACAGCAGAAGAAATCAAGTTATTAGGCTCATATTCAACTACCAGTTAGGGAAACTGATTGCTTTACAGTTATGGACAGTGTTTTGAGTATGACATCCTGATCAACTGCTAGATGTCGGCACTGTGTAGTTAAGAAATCTACCTTCACAAGAAGAAACTGATCCTTTGGCCTTGGAAAGGAGTTCATGTGCCTCTGGGCCTAGATACATAAATTTTTCTTGTAGGACACAATGCCTCCCCATTGGAACAGGAAGTCTTGCATGTAAATGCTTTCTTGAATGATTATTTTAATTTTCCAGTACTCTTGTATTAGAACAATGACTGGCTGTTCTTTCCACAGTTGCTAAGAGAATCCAGAATTCTTAGGAGGCAAAACAGTGAGTAAGTAAAAAGACAGCAGTTAGATGCCAGATGTGTGGTCATGTTGGTAGGCCAGGAAGGGAGGATTGGATTGGATTTTCTGCACATTATCAAAAGAAAGCCATGTATGAAAACCACTGTATGGGCCATTATCAGATTACAGCTAAGATACATGTCACCTTGCTACGATGACACAGCCTGGACTCCAAAGACATAGCAAGGGCCTTTTTCAGTTTGTTAACTGCCTCTGACAGACTCAGTTCAGCAAGCATCAATACTAGAAGTTATAAAACCAATGCCTGACAATAAAGGAATGGTTTATATACCTTTAGAAAAATTCTCATGTTCTCTGCCATCTTAGAAAAAGTCACTTCATATTTTTATTTATTTGTGTACAGCATAAACTGAATTTTAAGGGAAAAACATTGTTGGAATAGTTCTGCAGACAGAGCCTATTTACTATTCATGATCTTCAGATGACCCTATTCACCAGATCATGAAAACCAGGACATAAATAACCAAGTAGTCAAAACTTTAGGAGGTGTTTTTAGTGTGTTAAAAGCAAGTAAAAAAAGAAAATTAGTAATCTTTTGTTTAAAATCCGATGTTACAATAGGAGACTTACAGTATTTGCTGTAAATGATGACTATTCACAAAGAGCAGGTAGAAGAATAATCTGCTCATTGTGAAGCTCATCTTCAATATTACATAATTCCAAATAATTTGCTTTATCTTTTGGTAAAGTATGCTGCAAGGATTATTATTTACAATACATCAGTATTGATCATCTCTACAAGAAATGTTTACAAAATTTAGAAGATTATTTATCGTTTATCAATACAAATCTAGCTTCTAAAGGAATAAAATTCATTAGAAACTGTTCTTCTGGTTCTGCTGAATCCACGAAACCTGATCAAGTCAAGCCATTTGATAAAGCCTTGTTTTGTCAAGAAGGTCAAATTGAACCTAATTCACACTGAGCACATCTTGCAAATATTTGGCAATGATTTCCTCAGCAACCACTTGATGTTTCCCCCTACATTTTCCTACGCAGACTTCATTCATGTACATTTTCCTTTTAGACTTCCAGCTTATCTCACTTAACCCAAAATCAGCCAAAGTTAGTGGTAAGATCTACATGGAACAAATATGCAGTTCCATATGAAGTGAAACTAAACAGCATGCACAAGGTTAATGGGACACATATCCCAAGAGCTCATCATTCCTGCAAGTACCTGTGGTCAAGAAGCAGTACATGGGTGGTTTTACAGTTTCTATTTTTTACAGGATTGCTATGCAAAAGGGGCACATCTAACATTAAGTACTGGAACACACTTTTAAAGACACCTCACTGTAGGTTTCAATGCATCCATTTTGTTCGCAGAATACAAATTAATCTTATCTACCAAGACATTGGTACCATGTGGTTAACTGTAAGACAAGAACACCAGACTAACAGCCCAACACAAAGGAGTTATTTACATATTATGCCACACTTAAAACACTAAATTTAGTAAACTTTTGCTGCTGACTGTGAAAAACAATGAGTATGCTTAATTAGTATCTTCTTGAATCAATGCAACAACTTAAATTCAATGAAAGCAAGGCAACTTCCAGACAATTAAAAAACCTCTTAATTTGCCAAGATTGGTCATCTGATTTTACCACTGGCATTTTGAAGATTTTTCTCATAATGTGGCTTGCTGAAAAATCCTGTGCAGCTATTGACTAGGTCCAACAGTGGACAAACTAGCTGATGAGCTGCATGTATAAAATCATACATGTACTGAAGTAAACCCATACATACTTTTGGCTTTAAGTTTATTTCTTGCTAACAGAGTAAATGCAAGGCATATGAAGAGGTTCTCAAAAAAAAATATAAAATAGGTTCTCAAGCATCGCTGAATTAAATAAAAAAAAAGGGCTATCTCCTCTACATCAATACCTAATTTCCTCACAGATTGAGCACACGTTAAAAAATGCACTGTTTAAATGACTGATGTAAAGCTACAATTAAGTTTACCTGTTTTGAAAGACTGGACAGAGAAGCAACTGGAAGTAATGATCTGTAAGCTATGATTATATAGCTTCATACTTTTTTTGGTTTGCTTTTAAGTGTCAGTTACTCACAAAGGAGTGACTGTGATTAATAAATGTCATCATTCAAAACTGAATTTTAATTATCCTGTGTCAGGATTCAGGTGAGCTTCAAACTTGAAGAAAGCCACACAATTCTGAATTCCATTTCTCAGTACTAGAAACGCCAGAAACTCTTAAGACTGGATACAGCATATAAAAATTATGAGTTTCCAGTAGGACACAAGTGCAACTGCCACTTTGAAAGAGGACAAAAATTCACTATTTCTTTTAATAAAGCACAAGGTGTAAACAAAATCAATATAACGGCTAACAAAAGTAACATTTATATGCCAGGATAACAAGACACACTTAGAATAAGGAGCACTATCAAAACCCTACAACAGTGAGTAACTTTCAGTTTCTCAATTATAAATAAAAAGAAGAGTTAGTTCTCTAATCAGGATAATGATTCTTCTATTCCAAGCTATTCAGTACAGCAAAGAATACAGAAAAAAGACTTAAGATGAATAACACAATATATTACCAGTGCTGCTTATGCTGGCTACTATTATGTCATCCCACTCAAAACTAACAATGATTTTATAGGAACACCTATAGCTGCATTCTTCCAGACCTTAATAAGAACTTTTGGCTGCCCTTGCTTTGTTGGCACTATAAGAAGGAGCTTCACTGAGATGACACTAATGCTGACATCTCTCATAGTACCCTGTTATCAGTGTAAAAGTACATCAGTTTGATACCAGGTTATTTACAGTCTCCCTTTAAGTCACGGGCTTGAGTTGAAAGCCAAGTCCACCATCGTCCCCACTTAGTGATAGGACGTGGCACTACTAACACTATCTTTGCATGACACAGAGCTGGGGAGGGCCCGTGTC
The DNA here is from genome assembly GCA_013397195.1 of Hylia prasina. NCBI lineage: Eukaryota > Metazoa > Chordata > Aves > Passeriformes > Sylviidae > Hylia > Hylia prasina. The sequence goes on from VYXD01014206.1 coordinate 687,839, forward strand.
AGATCGCACGGTCCACACAGCGCAGCCTGGTGCGCAGCGCAACGCTCACACAGCTCACACAGCCCAGGCGCGGGTGAACAGCGCTGCTGGTGCCAGGCAGCAACTCAGACACAGGCACCTTGGAAGATCACAGCGTCAGCACGGCTACCCTCTACCTCAAGCCCTGAGAATTCATTTGTTACAAAAAGCAACTGTTAAGTGTTATTCGGACTTGGGCCAATGTTAAAAGGTTTCATTCTAGCTTCCCTTTAGACTAAAATGGATTGCAGCAGTACCACCATGTTTAAAACAAGTAACTGCTTACAAAAATTAGGCAAGAATGTCGTTCATGATAAAAAAGCTAGGAAGACATATATTAAAGAAGTAAAAAAATTTACAAGTTATAGGAATAGGAGGAAAATAAGCTTTAATTGCCACAGGATAACAAGCAGGAACAGTATGCTTATAGAATAAAGGATATATAGAAACCACTCCAAGAACTACCTTTATATCAAATGTTGACCCTTCAGAGAAATGGTAAATAACTTTAAAGCATTTCTGATTGTATCACATTCTCTCTGCACCATCATCCCACTAAATACCCATAGGAAATTTTGTGAATTGTTTCCCCAGATGCCACACACACCAGCTGATTAGGATTAAACATCTTGCTTGTGGCATCTTTTAGGCCTTGAGGACTGGCATTTTTGACAATGGGATGAACAATGTACAATTGGGTATACCTCATGTGTTTAGGATAATCTAGAGTCCCAGAAACCTATGGACAGTAGTCATAAAGGTTAGAAGAAACCTACAACAGCCTTCCTTCAAGTTTGAAAGTTACAGCTCTAGAATTTCTTCAACAATACACTCAGAAGACATTTGAGACTTGAATGCTGACATTTTTTATATCTCTAAATTTTTGTTATTTGAAGTACATAGCACATACAAATCACAGGCCTACTTGCAGAATACCAAGTGCACTTCACATCACATAACTAAAGTGACCAGAACTCTCCAGTTGTTTATACAATGGGTACAGTCAGATATCCACCTCACTGTGAATGACACCATGCAAGCAAAGCAAAGTACCTCTCGTAAAGGGAAAAAACCCCCCATCCCTAAACAAACACTGTTTTGTTTTCATTTGCACTAAAACACACTGAAAGATGAATTTTCTTGGTAGAGTTCTGAATAGATTTTAAAATATGCTTTTTGATTAAGTCAACAGTTTACTCTTAACATGGCTTTAAGTGACCTGTCCAGACGAAAAAAAATCCATAAAGACCATGTAGGTTCTTTCATTATTGGAATAAGTACTTTTGACTTGCTAATCAGGGGAGGGCTTCAACTATCTTGAAAGATGGCAAAATGTCCTCTGACAAGACATGAATGTTTCAGCAAAATATAGGGCAACTTCTGAATTCTGGATAGAAGTATGACCCACAGGCTTCAATTACAAACAAATCTCTGGAAAAAAGAAAAGATCTCCTTGAATACAACAGCTGATATCTATAGTACTTTTAAATGCTGTTTAATGGTTGCCACCAGCACACCAACTTATTTTGCTCATATGCTACTGTTCAAAGTATCAAAGATTACATATCTAATTAGGAATGCTTCCCATTCAGGAAAACATGTACTGCTAACAAGGACAGAAACCTGTAGCATGAAAATGTTGTTTTCCTACACATTCATATTTACTTCCTGATAATTACTAAAAATGGTGGTTTTCTGTTATTATTTAGTGTCCTTCAAAAAAGTTGTAGGAATATTTTAAGAAACAGAAAAAATGCATACAGCAGCCTTACCCAAAATCAAATGCAGTGATTTAGCTCAGTGATACTGAAAATGTATCATGTCAAAGTAAGTTAATTGCTTGTATGCTGCCTTATGAGACTTCCAATACACAATAAGAAAAGGTTTAATAAGGTGCTTAAATTGACTTACACAGTAAAAAACAAAATCTCCAGCTCTTTATGGCTGGATGTAAAAGCCTTTTCCTAATAACACCCTCATGCACACAGAGCTAAGCACATTAACTTTTACAGTTTTCTAGGACTGCTATTTAGAATTTAAATCTGTATTAGCTTGTACTGTAGGTCCAGTATCTGAAACATTTTCTTCCACTTATAGAAACAAGATGAGGGCCTCAAACTTAATTAAAACTCATATGGTAAAATCACTGTGGCTTGATTTGAGAAAGATAGTAAGATGCACAACAGCAGACGCATTAGTTTTGACACTGCATGAGGTAGTTTGTGGAAGAAAGTGGGGCACATTGTGCTCTCTAAGAGAAAATACACTGTCATGGAAGAACATGCAATTCCTGGTGGTATTTAAGAGCTGATGCCAGCTGACTGCAATTTACACTTAGAGATTAAGAAACCTTTGGATGAAGATTCAGTTCACCTGAATAATAAAGCTATAAATAAATATCTCATTGCTTGGAAATTCCCCCACCCCAAACTACTGAAGCAACACACAACCTAATCCCTCTAGGTTCTCTCTCAGCACTATACAAACAATTCCAATTAAGTCAAGGATATTATTCTTTCTTAATCTCTCCTAGTTCTTCTTTATGAGATTTACTTCAAGCACTCAACCACGACACATGAAGAGAAATTACAGCACACAAGTTACTGATCAAGTATAGCAAACAGCAGTGGGTTTTAATGGAGACTCTTCCTTTGCTTGCTTTTATCTGATACAAGAATAAACTGAGCATCTGCTGACTGACTTTCTGTATTTCACTAGAACAGGAAATATAATAGTGTGAACAACAACAAAAAAGTAAATAATTGTCATGCCCTGATATCTGGCTGCTGATTATACATAAATACAAGTCCCTATTATTGTAAAGTCAATCTAGACAAACACTAGACTGGACATATGGTGTTTTGGAGCTAAGAAGCTGTCAAACTAGATTTGAAAATTAGTATTTATGAAACAAATCAGATTAAATGTTTAAGTGCAAAAGAGCACGCTATTACTCCTGTGGGTTAAAGGGTACGTCTATACACTCAATGCATATCAAGAACAAACAATAATTTAGCTGATACTCTTAACCTTTATCCTCTCTACCTTTACCCAACTGAGCAGGCTTCCCTGGGAAGGGAAATTTGGACACTGTAATAAGTTAGACACCAAAGTACATAGACCAATTGGGAGTTACAACCTCTTAAAATTTTGCAGTATTATTAAAAGATGTGAATTTATAGTCCTATAGCACAAATAGCATAATAACTCTTTGAAGTCCTTATGAATGCCATAAAGTTCAGTCAGGTCAAAGGAAGGTTCTGCATCTGGGACAAGGAAATCCCAAGCCAAAACCAGGCTGGGTGGGGAATGGATTGAGAGAACCCCTGAGGTGGAGGACTTGGGGATGTTGCTGCATGAAAAGCTCAACGTGACCCAGCAATGTGCACTTGCAGTTCAGAAAGCCAACTGTGCCCTGAGCTGCATCAAAATCAGCTGGCCAGCAGGGCAAGGCTGGTGATTCTGCTCCTCTACTCTGCTCTGGTGAGACCCCAGCTGGAGTGCTGTGCCCAGCCCTGGGGTCCTCAGCATAAGAAGGATATGGATCTGCTGGAGCAAGTCCAGAGGAAGGTCACAAAGATGATCACAGGGCTGCAGTAGCTTGCCAAAGAAGACAGGCTAAGAGAGTTGGGGTTGGTTGTTCCACCTGGAGAAGAGAAGGCTCTGGGGAGAACTTAGAGCAGCCTTCCAGCGCTTAAAGAGGACCAACAAGAGAGCTGGAAAGGGACTTTGTACAAGGGCATGTAGTGACAGGACAAGGGGAAATGGCTTTAACTGAAAGGGTAGATTTAGATCAAGTATCAGGAGGAAATTATTCAAATTCTTTACTGTGAGGATGGTGAGAAACTGGAACAGGTTGCCCAGAGAAGCTGTCCACCTCCCATCCCTATCCCTGGGAGTGTTCAAATCCAGGCTGGATAGGGCTTTGTGCAGCCTGGTCTGATGGAAGGTGTCCCTGTCCATGGCAGGGTGCTTGGAACTACATGGTCTTGAAGGTCCCTTGCAGTCCAAACCGTTCTATGATTCTATGGTCATTGATCATACATAAGCAACACATAACTTTGTCAGTCACAACAACATTTTCTATCCAATTCTGTTATTACAATTAATGAAAAGAGCTAGAAACTAGATTGAACTGAATTGCAAGCTCAAAAGGAATATTTCAGGTTGGGGGCAGGGTTGTCATCCTTGCATAGAGGGCATTGTCTGTTATGAATAAAGAGCTCATTAGGAAGGAAGTGCTGAGTGTACCATGCAGTTTTGGTACCATGTACCAAAACAATTACTTTGTTAATATGCAGATTCAGTGAAGCCAAATTTGAGTCTTGTACTAACAACAGTGCCTGGTGTCATTAGACAAAGGAATATTTGCAGCCAAGGCAGTATATTATAAAAAGGAACACAAACACAATGACTTAAATTTATCCACAGTTAGATGGCAAGGAGCCAAGACAATCCTATGGAAGCTTAGGCCACCTATCCACTGATATTAATGACAAACAAACATTGGCATTTTATGTTCAGTGCTGTTGCTTCACTCCACTCCTGATACCTCCTCTGCGGAAACTATTTACTGATATAATTTGCCAATACCACAAACACAAAAGTCAGATCCATTTAAACAAATAAATCTGATAAGAAACAAACTTACTTCTTTGGTCCCTGAGGATCGACGTGTTGCTCTAACATTAGAAATGTTTCTTGAGCTAGCTGGAGTCGCCAATGGAAGACTAGTAGAAAGCTGAGGAGGACTGAAAGACATCAAAGGCAATCTGGAATCTCCTAATATGCACTGCTTGGTACTGGAATTTTTACTGGTGAAACTCTCATTTTCACTGTTTGCTGAATCTGCGTTACCAAACTCTGTTTTCTCCTTATTCTTGGTTCTTCTCAAGCAGTCCTTTAATGTTAGCTGAGTTGCAGGCTGACTCAACCAGCACAAAAAGAGTTCATCCACCTTCATTTTCACTGCAGGTTGCAGAACTTTTCCAGGTGACATTTTCTGCCAGTTTTCCTGTTTTGTTGGTTCAAACTCAAAGTAAATATTTGACAATCATATAAATATTCTACTCCACTTTTAGTGTTTCATAGGCATTATTTAACAAAGCGTTGATATTATTCCCTCAAGATACCAACAGAAGTTGGGAGTTATATTTTAACATGTGAGTTCAACATTTTATAAGTGTAAGCCATAAATCAGTCAGAGTCAATTCCAATAGTTTCTTTTAAATAATGGACAGCTTCTTTTAAATGCATACTGTGTAAATGGTAGAGACTAGAAAACAAGAAACTGCACTTGGGCTTTCTTAAAGAGATAGCTAAAAAATATTACAAATATCCTCTCAGAATGTGTGTTAAAAACACATGTATTATGAAAAATAAGACTTAAAAATACTTATAATTGAACATACTAAGAATTAAATATCTAAACAGTTTATGCTAAGCCCTGGTGATAGAACAAATAAGATTTAATAAGCAAGTCTTTCAGTCAAGAGATTTAGAACTAAGACTGAAGGCTTAATTTTCATTCTGAGGTTGTGATATGCATTTAAAATCTTGCAACCCTCATGTGAGTGATTTCCAAAGCCCCGTCATATGATATTTTAAAAAACTCTTATTTGACATTCACTTTTGCAGTTTTTTAAAACGAATGTAAAATACAATGTAACTCAGGAATTGCAACAGTGTGATTTTAGGTTCAGTTACTCGCCTGAAACAAACTTTTTGTTTCGTTTTGTGTGTGGTTTTTGTGGGGTGGTGTTTTTTTTTGTGTTAGAGAGACTGAGAACAGAACCAAGTTACTATCAAAATATGCTTCCTCACGTTTGTGGTTTTTTTAAAGCCCTTCACAGAATTTGATCTATATGCATAAAGCATATGATAAAACATATATGATTGATGATCTTAGACGTCTCTTCTAAATGATTATATATACAAATACTTGGCTAAACAAGCATTTCAATTTGAAAACAAATAACACCTAGCAAACGAACATCTTACTAAAACCTAAAGCTCATCCTCGTCCCAGAGAACTAGAATCCCTTTAACACTGCACCAATTAAACTTTCCAAACAGCTATAACTTCGCAGTTCAGTTTTTCCGTTTCTGAATATGAAGGTCACCTCGTTTCCCTACTTTTTTAAGCTCAACACCTTCACGGCGCTGGCGGCTGCGCTCAGCCATCCTCAAGCGCCATTCGCCTGGAAAGAAACGGTCCTGGGGAAGGGCCAGCCCGGCGCCGCCCCGGGCACGGGGAGCCGGCGCTGCAGCCACAGGCTCGCTCCTTTCGGGCGAGCCCCGCACCTCGCCCCGCGGCAGCAGCTCAG
>VYXD01014206.1:694557-722957 GCA_013397195.1 Hylia prasina
CAGCAGAGGTGACAGAGAGGATAAGGTGACTGGAACATCTCTTTTGAGAGGACAGGCAAGAGAGCTGGGCCTGTTCAGCCTCAAGAAGACATGATTAGGAGGGGACCTTATTAATGTGCGTAAATATCCAAACGGGGGTGCTGAGGGGATGGATCCAGGCACTTCTCAATAATGCCAACCACTAGGACATGAGGCAAGGGACAGAAACAGGAAGCTCTACCTGAATATGAGGAAAAAAAATGTTTTTACTGTGCAGATGACCACACACACTGGAAATTGCCCAGATTGCGCAGAGAGGTANTTGCCCAGATTGCACAGAGAGGTAGTAGAGTCTCCCTCATTGAAGATATGCAAGAACCATCTGGATGCACTCCTGTGCCATGTGCTCTAGGACAACCCTGCCTAAGCAGAGAAGTTATTCCTTCCACACAATTTACCCATTCTGTGGTTCTGTGAAAGTGAGCTGGTTCCATCTGGTAAATGCTGTTAAAAGGAGAACACCAAATGCTCTTTCTACGCGTCTATGGTTACCACTAGTATTGCAGGATTGTAAAGGATAGGATGAATCACAAAATCATAGAATCATTAAGTTGGAAGAGACCTCCAGGGTCATCAAGTCCAACCCACCTAACCTCAACTGAACCATGGCACCAAGTGCCATATCCAGTCTATTTTTAAATACATCCAGAGATGGTGAATCCACCACCTCCCCAGGTAAACTATTCCAGTACTTTATTATCCTTTCTGTAAAAAACTTTTTTCTAATATCCAAGCTATGTTTCCCATGGCATAGTTTAAAACAGTGTCCCCTAGTTCTGTCAGTTGCTGCCTGGAGAAAGAGACCAACCTGACTACAACCACCTTTCAGGAAGTTGTAGACAGTGATAAGGTCACCCCTGAGTCTCCTTTGCTCCAGGCTAAACACCCCCAGCTCCCTCAGCTGTTCCTCACAGGGTTTGTGTTCCAAGCCCCTCTCCAGCCTCGTTGCTTCCTCTGGAGGTGCGCGAGCATCTCAAGGTCCTTCCCAAACTGAGGGGCCAGAGCTGGACACAGCACTCGAGGTGTGGCCTCACCAGTGCCCAGTACAGGGCAAGAATGACCTCCCTGCTCCTGCTGGCCACACCATTCCTGATCCAGGCCAGGATGCTGTTGGCCTTCTTGGCCACCTGGGCACACTGCTGGCTTATTTTCAGTCAGTCAAGAGGAGGTGGAGACAGTAACAAATAGAAGGATAATCCCCTTACTAAGAGAAGGATGTGTGCCAATCTCTTTGCAGCCCCTTTTTTCTACTGGAAAACAAACACTGGGATTTTGTGGTTGTCAGCCCTCAGGGAGAGCCTTTGAGGCTCCCTGGGTGCACTTACCAGTGGAGTTTAGGTGTTTGATCACTGGCCCATATAGTTTTTTTCCTTTGGCATTTTTTACATCAGCGACTCATTGGTATTTTTACATCAGAGTCCCTACTTCCCCTGCACTGATTTTTCCTCATGTGGCTACACTTCACTTTTATTAATCCATTTTAATTCTGCCAGTTCGTTTACCAGCAGAGACACTCCAGATTTATGATAGTTTGTTATTACAAATTGTTGGAATGTTAATGGAAATGGGTCTCTACCGAAGATGATACAGTGGTTTGAAGGGAAGGCTTGAAAATGCAGGCAAGAGTAAAATAGAATAAGTGAAGGAATGGGTTTGCTTTCTCATTTTTGGAAGCTTGTAGGGAGGACACAGAGATAAGAAAGGGCTGAGGAGAAGCAAAAGCCAAGATGCTGTGAGAGAAATCTGGTATAGTCCAACACAATTACGTTAAGGTAATACCAGAATGATATTGTGATTATAAAAGTAATCTGGCAAAACCCAGCATTACTCTTCTAAGTATATCAGAAAGCTTTAGCTTACAGCTGTAGACACTGAAATATGTAAGACTTTTTACAAGCCTTAAAATGAGATTCTGCACTTAAGAAGACATTGAAGTTCTTGAGGGAGTCACCACTTTTTGGGGTAGGGTAATATTCTGTTTCCTGCCCATTGATTGGTGAAGTTAGAAGCGTTTTTGGAAAGCCCAAAGGACAAAATGGAATTTTTTAAACTGGAGTAAAGCATTCAACATAACACAGTGGAAGCAGATGTCAAAATATGGATAAATCTGTAAATATCATGGAAATAGCTTTTGAGTAGGGGAAAAGAAATTTAAAACCCTGTGTTATGGATAGCAGCAAGATTTTTGGCGGAGAACTGAAGGGCTGAATTAAGAAGACTGATAGCAGAGCAAGAGACATGGAACAAAGAGGACTTTTAAAACATTTTGAATGCCTTTGAAGCATTCCTTAGTGATGGTGTAGCCATCTGTTGATTGACATGTTGAAGACAGGTGGCAAGAAGGGGATCAGAGAATGACTTGACAGAGTTGTAGAGTTGGATATCATCTGCAAAGAGATGATGCCCTTTGTTGAAAATGACAATGAGATCTCCCAGAGGAATATGAGAAATAAGAAAAAAAGAAATGGAAAAAAAACCCTCTGAGAGATGAACACAGTCATAGTGTTCTCTCATGCATGCTAGTGTAGATTCAAAGCAATTCTTCTCTGACTTCATTAGACTGTGTCATGGAAAACGTTGATATGAGAGAGGAATCAGTTCCATGTGCCTTCTGTTAAGCAGAAGGCACTTTGTGCATCCTCACCAGGTTGTACCAGTACTGGCAATTGAGGCAGATGCTTTGAACTTGTGTCTGGATGAATCAGGTCTACTCAGCAGTGTATCTACTGGTAAGGATGTGTGTTTGTAGAGATACAGGGGCTCACACTTGGCCAAAAGTGGAGAAATACCTAAATTGAACCTCTTTGTTTGGATCTTCCACTGAGAATTGAAACTTGAAATCTTTTTTGACTGCTATTTCCTTGTTCTTGCTTGACATGCTGAGTACAGAAGCAGAACCCTTTTTACTTTGTTTTCCATGTATGGAAAACAAAAATCTCTTCTAGTGTCTTACCATTTTTATGAAATGTATCAAACTGGTTTAAGGATGGGCTCCTTTGAAAATCCACTGAATAATTATTAAATATTAAAGTACTGAGCATGCAATATCCAACTGATACCTGAAAGTTTAGTGACGGGGTCACACTTAGCACTGCTGTAAAAGACACAGACTTTATGTAAGGCACTTGTTTAATAAGTGCAAGAGAGTGGTGCATTGACATAACTTGAGCCAATTAATAACAGGAGTGCTTGGGCCTGACAACCCAGTGCAGTGGAGCCAGAACACCATGCTGGTGCACCCGTGTGGCACAGTATCTCCCTCCACACTGTGCATGGAGGTACTAACCCCAGTGCAGAAACTGAAGAGCCACATCCAGCTCTTGTTGGCTCTGTTGCCTACAGCTCCTTTCTGACCTTGCTTCACTAATCTTGACTCAGCAAGTGTGATGTTAGCAGTACTGCCAATGTATGTTCCTGGCTAAATATCAAAGTCTTCCTTTGCCTTTATCTGTCTCTGTGTACAGTGACACAGGGCAGTGATATTCATAAGGAATATTTCCATTCCTAATCAGCATTTTGCAGTGAGAGCTGGGCTACTTCCCTGATTAACCTTGGGTCTGTACAACTTCGACATACAGGTAATAAAGAGGTGTCTCCAATCTCTCTGTACTAAAGCAACATTTCTAAGGCCTGATAAATGTTATCCAGAGGTAGACATCTAACCTAGATCAGCTGTTACATGACTTAAAAGTGTTCCTCTCCACTATTTAATAAGAATATCAATTAGTATGTGTATAGGCATACATAACCACATTTTAGAAGTTTAAAGTTAGGTAGGATAAATGTATTTGGAGTATTATATTTGCTTGCTTGCACAGGGCTGTATCGGAGGTACTCTCATCCAGTCTCAAAAGTAGAGTCATCGTCCTTAGACATAGTGGCAGGTTGAGGTGGAGTACATGCCTGAGACCAAAATACACTGCAGGATCTTTCTGAGTCCTGTTCTGGAGCTTTTCATATCATCTTTCTGCTGATTTTATCTGGGTTAGTGTTTACTTTCTCCACAGGGGCTAATATGGGGCTTGCTTTGGATTTATGTTGAATACAGGGTTCATAATGGAGAGATGTTTCTGTTATTGCTGAGCAGGGCTTACACAGAGCCAAAGCCTTTTCTGTTTTTTCTGCTGCCGTGCTGATGAACAGACAGTGGATGCATGGGAGATTGTGAGCCAGGACAGCTGACCCCAGCAGACCAAAGGGATATTCCAGACTATATGACATTATGATCCATATATAAACTGGGGGGAAGAAGGAGGAAGAGGGGGATATTTGGAGGGATGATTCTTGTTTTCCCAAGTCACCGTTCTGTATGATGGAGCCCTGCTGTGCTGGAGATGACTGAACATCTGCCTGCCCGTGGAAGCCGTGAATTAATTTCATTGTTTTGTTTTGCTTGTGTGCATAACTTTTGCCTGCCCTCTTAAACTATGTTTATCTCAACCCATGAGTTTTCTCACTTTTGCCCTTCCAGTTCTCTCCCTGATCCTGCTGATGGGGGACTGAGTGAGCAGCTGTGCGGTATTTGGTTGATGGCCAGGGTTAAACCATAACAGCCTGTCACTCAGGGAAGAGAATTACAGCACCTCTTTTTAATGCTGCTTTAAGGACAATAGTGCATTTTGATTAGGCTTTTTGCTTTTGTAATGCTTTTATAATGCTTTTGCTGACATGTTTCACAACTTTGAAATTTAGGCATCTGAAGTCCAGGTCTAACCTATATATAAGCACTAAAATAGCTGTGTCCTGATTTCCTGATGTGCTAACTTAGTTGGAAGCAGGTGTGCTGAATGCCTCTGACAAACTGGTCACTTTTATTTAAGTTGTTGTTACTGAAAATTTTGGCCAGATGGGTTCATTGAGGTTGTGCTGCCAACCTGATGTTCCTTGTAAACCTGCTTATGGTATACAGTTAGAGAGACTTCAGGGGAGTGTAAAAGTTACTTTCTACTAAATGAAGGATAAAGTCTAATATACTGTCACTCAGATTCCTAATCCTGGTATTAATTTGGGGGGGAATGGAGAGGGTTTTGCTTGCCTTACGCTGCATCATTTAAGATAAATACTAAGAAAATGGTAGTAACTGTTAATCCATTGAACTATGCACCCATACCAGCTAACCATACCACTCCATCCTTTCTTGCAGCAGCTTACCAAAAATAGAGCTGGGATGGGGAACTATAGGTCATATGGCCTCCAGAAGTAGCATCATAAGCAGGCAAAAATATGTCAGCAATGCTGACTTGGTGCACATGTTTGGCAGCCAGCAATGGTCTCCAAAGAGTCTAATACTGAGATGCGAGGCTTGAATTTGCTCTGTCTCTTACCACCTTGAGGTAGAATACTGCCATAATAGAGGATCTGGTTAATAGCTTGTTGGTGCACAACTCCTTAAGAGCAAATCAGAAATATAATTAAAAATTATTTTGTAATCTGCTCTTGACTCACGAGTAGAGGCATTTAAACATTCTCTACTTGCAGGCACATTTTGTTTCCTCCTTATCACATGCACCATGAAGTTAGAATAAGGCCTTCTCACTGTTCTCTCTCCTTACCTGAGCAGTTGTTTTGAGGTAGGAATATTTACATCTCTGCAAGAAAAAAAGAGTATAAAATGTAGATACTGTAAGAGCAGGTGCAGTACAAGCCAAAGAAGAAAATTGATTCAGCAGTTGTTTGCCATCATGTTTTCAGATTAAGTCCTACTGCATATCACTGCAGGGCTCTAGCACAGAGCAGTTCTTACACATTTTACTGAATTACTGTTGGTGTGTTCGTTTTTTTCCACAGGGGCCTTGGACTGAGCAATGTTTACAGCAGTCCATATGTGAAGGCTGGTTCCGCATTAAGTCACCCTGATCTTCTAATCCCAGGTTCACATACTTCTAGTGCTGTATTTTATCTGATGGTTTTATCTAGCATTGTATCCAGGTCACATGGAGTTTGTGGAAAACTGCTTGAAATGCAGTCTCTGGGGTGGTGTTTAACAAGGTGTGCGTGAGGATGTTTATGGGGTGTGAGAATGGGAGTCCATTCATTCTCCATGTTGAGTGTTACTGAGCCCAGTTCTCTTCTAACCTTGTCCTGGTGCAATCATTAAAGGGGAGAGAAGACTCTGAGCTCTTGCATCCAGCAGCCTGTAATGTCTGCCAGCTACTTGTCTGCTACCATGCCCAGGTGCTTGGCTCTTGCATCTCCATCACCTGGCTAGGACCCAGTGAAGAACTGAAACCTAAACTTGTTTTGGGATAGAATCTACTTTTCTATGTTTCATCAGAACAGTATCCATCAGATTATCAACGTGGCACTGTAATACAGTGCCTCTACTCTTTTTCTACTTTGGCAGTTCTAAAGAAATGTGAATCATGTAATGGACAAGTATTTTTTTATTACTTGGTACCCACAGTTGTTTCTGTAATAACAGATATATATTTCTAGGGCTGGGTCTTTTTAATATCCATGTACATAAATACATACATTAAATAGAAACTGCAGTAAACCACAGAATTTTGCTAGCTACCACTGCTCTAATTAGCTCACGGAACTAAAAATAATTAATATAGTTAGTTGTTGGATTACAATACAATGAGAAGTACACACTTAATAAATCACATTGTTTTTATTATTATTTGCTAAGTATCTGGCTGCTTGAGTAATATTTTACAACCTTGGCTAAATTCACCTTGTGCTTTTCAAAGCCGGTAGCGAGATTTCCAGTTTTCATAATGCTATGAGATCAGACACTTATGCTCTGGGGGGTTTAATTCATGACTGCATTACGCCATTTACAAGATCTGATCTATGATTTGACCGCTATTTTCATTCAGCAAAACTAAAAGATTAACTATTTCTAAATTTATGGGCTAATTAGTACACTAATATGAACCACATTTATAATTTTCCTGAGTTTGCTTAATCCTTCTTCATTATGAAAGTCAGTTCAGATGTCCGTAAAAGCTTACAGGAAAAAAAAAAAAAAGTATTTGTTTTCATTTTCATTAGGGAAAAGTGAAAATTCCAAAAGATTCTGGGCAGACAGAGCCACATTCTTTTGCTCTCATTAAAGTCCTTTTAGTTACAGTAGTTAGAGGAGGAAAACACTGTGCAGCTCTAGGCATATGTCTGCAAGGTTGCCAACACCAATAATTTTATCACAAGTTTAATAAGATTTAGTGTTTTTCTTATAAAGCTCCAGAGTCTCATGATTATGAAATAATATTATCTTCCATTAAATGTGCATGTTAAAAGGAGTACTTGTAGTTGCAAAGAAAGTATTGGAAATACAAAATTATTGTTTAGAAAATCCTAATCAAAAAAAAAAAAAAAGGACCCTCAGATTAATTTCTTTAAAATCAAGCTTTTAGAGGCAATCTCAGATTTTGAAAAGTGTTTAATAATCATAATGTTGTGTCAGTAGTGGCACTAACTTCAGCAGTATTGCTCTTCAAGCATTCCTGTGTAGAATCTGGTGCTACTTTCTTGATATTCTTCTCCTACTCTAGAAACTTCACTTAAGACACAGAAACCCTACATGTTTTTCTGATTTAAGTGCATCAGAATGCTGAGACATAGAGTTAAGAGTTGGCTACATATTTTAGATATTGGAGCCAGACAGCAATTCAGTCTAATAATGTGCATGTCTACTATTTCCTGAAAATTTGCTGGTACATGACCCTTTATATGCATATTTGTGACCCTACAACAAACTCTTTTATGTGGTGCCAAAAAATGGCATTAGCTTCAGCTGCTTTATTAAATTGCTACCCAAGCTGGCGTACATTCAGAGCGTATCAGCAGCTCATGTGTGCTGTGCCAGCTAACATGGGAACCTCTGCCCCTCTCCATGCTCGCTGGGGTTAGCACACAGATGAACAACAAAAGCCTCTTGAATGCTGGCCCAGAGTATTTTGCACACTGTCACAACCGTGTTTGTCCTTTGGTCTGAAAGGAACACTGGAGGGGCACTAACAATGGCTACCTTGAGCTGCTTTGCTCCCTCAGTCCTCAGTGAGCCTGCATATCCAGCAGACAAGGAGTCTGGCTTTTAAGAAGCATTTATCAAATAGGCTGCAGCTGTGATGAAAAATACTGTTCCCAACTAAATATTCTGTCCCAGAGACAAGGTTAGAGAAATAGTCCCTGTAATTAACATTTACCTTTTAATACTACCAGCTGAAAAAAAAGTGAATGTGACAGCAGTCAGCAACTGCCAAGGTATAGATCCAATACGGGACTATTATGGAAATGAGAAAAGTGCACACTGGAAGAAGACAAAGCTTGCATAATGTTCCACATGATCCTGGGCAAAATAATTGCAGCTAAAGGATGTAATTGGAATGTATGAAGAGTATTCACAGCAGCTAAATTTATCTGGGTGATGCAGACTCCTGTGGGCTGGAGCTGGTTTCCTGATCTGAACTGCCCTCCAGAAGAGCTTGTTGGTATCCCTTGGTTGTCAAAGTTCCCCCATGGGGCTTAGTGGCCATAGGCTAATATGGCCTTTGGGAATAGTCCCCATGGTAACATGAAACCAGCTTGTATTAGTATTTCAATGCTGCTGTTTCCCGACTTTTAAGCAACCTTCTCACATAGCTTCACTCTCCTGACTCGCTACTTAGCCCTTCTACAACGACTGGTACTAAGAACTCTTCTGGAAGGAGCAAGATTGGAATGCAACCTTTCAACAAAGTTAAAATATTTTTCTAATTTTCCTTTTTACTGAGTTGTAAAAATTGCTGTCACATGTGTCTTACACTTCTAATATTCCCATAGAGGTGTTCACAAAAGACATTCCAAATGACTCTCAGCAGAAGTAAACTCATGCAGCAAATGTCCTTAGTGCTCTGGACCTTGAAATGGAAATAATGGATTAATCAGATCTATGCACTTGTTTTCCATCCTGTTCAGGACAGAGGACAACATTCTACTTGAATTACTTCAAAATCACATGCTTAAATCCTCTTCTATGACATTTTAAATTAATTTTTGTGTTTCTGGTTTTATAACACACATCCAACTTTGTGTATCTATTTGGTATCTACTCACTTTAACCTATAAAATAGTGCATTTAATTGTTTATATTCCTGCAAGTCCTGAAGATGTAAGGGATCTGAGAAGAGTAGTTGGGCTCTTATTTTCTTGTTCATCAGTGCAGTGTACCTGTTAGTGGCTTCCACTGCAGAACCACCCTGACACCATACAGTTGTGCATGTAATGTTTGGTTATTAAATTGCTCTTATGGGAAAGGTTGAGAAAATATATATTTTTTTTTTAAATCTAGGACTTGACTGAAATAAATTCATTTGTGTCTTCTTAGGTTCGGCTCTTCTCTCCACAACTGCTGGTGGGTCTCAAGTTCTTGCTGAGAATCACCATTTCCTGCCAATGTCTCTTAATTTAAGAGTTAGTTTAACATTAAGAGCTTTAACTGGTAAATATTTCTTAAAAAGCCATTATTCTTGATAGTCTGAGCACGTATTCTGCTCCTGAGAGAGCTTCTGTGCATACTTTTTCCACTTGCCTCACACCCCATCTTTATCCTCTGTCTGTCAAACTACACAAACTGATAAGGCAAACTCCACTGATAGGTTACTTAGGGAGCACAAATGCCCTGTGAGCATGCCAGCATCATGCAGAGCTCTGTCTTTCCCCAGGGGAGGATCAAGTCTGAGCACTGCTTGCTTGTTCAGTTCTGAAGGTGTGTCTGCCAGGAAGTTTCTCTGAGCAGGAGTTCCCCTCATCCTGCTGTCCTGGATAATGCCTGTGCACCAGGTTCATGTGTGTGAGGTGAGAGCAGAAACATGGAGAAGGCACAAAGTCTAGTACAGTCAGTAAGGGCAGCCTAGGACTTATGTTTAACAAAGTGCCTTAACATTTAGGTTGCTGCATTGCATTTTTTAATTAAGTGTTAGTGGTGCCTACAGTTAGGCATTCCTTGTGGCTTAAATACTCCAAATAATTAGAAAAATAACTGGTGTACACTATTTGAAAATCAAACATTATCATTCCATGCATCTCTAGAAGGAAGGAAAGTAACTATTGATAAAATTTTTAAACCAAGCCAAATTTATGCAGTATCATAATCCTCTTGTTTTCCTGGAGACATCTTGTCTGAGCCCAAATGTCCAAGTAAGTTTCATCAATAGTGTGGTGCCAAGCTGGTGTTGTTCAAATCAATTGTTGTTTTGGGGTTGAACTTCACAAGTAGCAAGAGGATTTTCCAAAATGAAATGGTAGTCCTTTGGAAACAATGAGATACCTGATGACATTATTTGACAAAACTTTCAGGGATGGATGAACCCTTGGTTTAGTATATCAAACAACTTGAAGTGATTAATAGGGCTGTGTTTCTTTCTCAAAAAGCATTTAAGACATATTAAAAGGCTTCAGTACCATTAAACATTGCAGGTACACACTGAGAACAAGTCTTTTTCCCCCAGTTTTGTACTTGTTCATCTGAGCACTCTTACAACAATGCATGCATTTTCCCCCAAAGGTGGCTGCTTTTCACATGTTCTAACCTACATAAATTCTTAATGTTTTGCTATACTTTTTGTGGTGGAGATGTTATTGGTTAGATAATAAGAAAAAAACCCAGTTCTACCATGTAATGTGCATTTTTTTGCACCTTATGAGAATATTGAATAGACTTCATTATTTTTTTCAATACAAGTCTGAATTCCACCATTTGATTACCTGAACCAAAAGCATTTCAATTTGCCATCCATCACCCTGACCAGTGTAAAATGCTGAATATTCAGATTAAATTGGAACTTTTTTTCTATGAATAAGGAATTTGATTCAATTCTATAATATACAGTGTCTCTGGGGAGAGGAAATTGAGCTGAAGGTCGCTGAAGGCAAGTGAGAAAATTGTATTATCCAAATACAAAATTCTTTTTCTTATCATCAAAACCTGAAATACAGCCATGGGGAATAAGGGGGTCAAGAGAGAATTCAATTAGAGATGAAAATGGAAAAGGTGCATTTTTCAACTTGCCTTTCATTTTTCCAAACAAGTGGCAGCAGTGAGCTGTATAGGGACAATGAAATATTTGTCAAGCAGTTTAAACTTTTTTTTTTTTAAAGTATAAATCAGAAAACATTCTCAATCATTTATAAAGAGATAGTAAAAGTCCATATGAACGTGGAATGGCCATTTTTGTCTCTTAGCTCCTAATTTTAAATGATAAATTTTCAAAATAATTCTGAAAGCATGATAGTGTTATACCATAAAGATGCTTAATTTTCTCTATATTTTGAAGTTTCTCTTTATTTGTTTCAGTGTAGATACCAAACACTTATGAAAGAAGCCAGACCTTGCCCAGTGTGGGCACCTGTGAAACACTAACAATTACAGATCTGGGCAGTGATTTAGCCAAGAGCTGCTGTGCTTGCTCAGTTCTCAGCTGCGTGACTGGTATCTCTGCACTGTGTCTGCAGGGCAGGAGGCCTTGATAAAGGCCTTTGAGCTAATGCTGAGGATAATGGTAGAGGAAAGGAGATTTGCAGTGAGATCCTGGAATGTTAATTTAGCAACTTCATAAGCTCGCTCTGTAAATTACACAGTGATTTATAAAATTAGCTTGAGATATCAGGAGTTCTTATTCTGTGTCTGTACTTGTTAGTTTCGTTTGCAGTCATTTCCTAAACCTTTTTTTTTCCAAGAAAAAGTCACTATGATATTTACAGAAACCTTTCTGTATTTGGTAAGTGATAATTTTTAATAATTTATCATTAATTTTTAATAATTTATCATTACATATTACTATCATTTGTAGTCTTTCTAGTTAGAATAGATGGTGTCATATATAACAAAACATTCAAATATATTTTAATTCTAAGGAGCCTTTCATTCATATTGCAAGTACCAGTTCTGAGTTTGGGTTTTCTCCAATGTTGGCTAAAACTTAGTGAAGTTTTTCTCATATTCTATAAAAAGTAATTTGAAAGTGTTGTTACTCTTGAAGACAAATGAAGTCATCTCTGAGAAATAACCTGGAAAGAAAATCTTCAAACTCAGTGTAATAACTCAAGTCTCATAATTGCCTTTTTGGTACATTTGTAATACTGTATAATTATTAAGTTTTGAATTCCTATCCTTGAAGTGTTCAACACTAGGTTGGATAGAGCTGAGTAACCTGGTCTAGTAAAGGGTGTCCCTGCACATGGCAGGGGGATTGGAACTAGATGGTCTTTCAGGTCCATTTCAACCCAAGCCATTCCATGATTCTATTATTAAAAGCATGTTATATTGACTATGAAGCTATTCTGCTTTTCAACAAAATAGTCTCCCTTTAAAAAACTGAACTTAGCAATCCCAGCCGTGGTTCTCTAGTGGTGCAAGGATTGTATGTGCTGATGCGAAATGAAGCCTTTTGCCTCTTTGTGAGCGCATGCAATTGGTATTGTTTGGAAGTGAAAACGATGCAGTACCCACCACATCTCTGAACACATGACAAACTTCAGAGACATGAATTGTTTTCTCCCAAATTCAAAGGTCTTTAAAGCAAATGTCCTGAACATTCTCTAAATTATCCTTTTCTTGTTCCTTGGAACAGAAATTTCAATTTTTGTTGCTTTTTTTAATGTAAACCAAAATTATGTTTCAATTTTTTTTTGCCCTGTTTCATCTAAAGTATAATGGGCTATGTTATAGACACAAAACTGAGCTGGAGTGAGAATTCATTTTCTGTATATTTTTAAAAGATTTTGTTATGAGCCTGTCTGCATTTTAAAGTGCCAGAACACCTCTATAAGCCTAGTTCCTAATAGATTGACTGGCTTTCAGTGGAAGTAAAAGGGCTCTTCTGTTCAATTGGACTGCAAGATTGGGGTCTTTGTAAAATAAAATGCCTACTAGATGGATCAGGACTGTCTGCATGTTACTTATGTAATGTGATATGAATTTTTTTTTTAAGTGACAAAGAGTTTTATATTTTCTATCTAGTGAAATAAGGCTTACTCTAATTTTCATTGCAGCCTGTCATAGGAACAAGAATTTCATCTACAGTCGTTGAATTTTTCAAAGTGAAGGAAAAAGAACATTACATAGGTAAGATTATTCACTCTGGTTCTGTTTGAATCTACTGAACTTCCTTCTGTTTGACAAAATGTAAAATTAATGTTTTTGGAATCTGGGGACTTCAATAACCTAAGAAAATTAAAAAATAAAGGGAGTTTTACTGAATTGAAAGAGGTTGTTAGAAGAAAATCAGCCTCTGGTAAAGGGAAGGGAAGAAAAATGATAAA
Source organism: Hylia prasina (assembly GCA_013397195.1). Taxonomy (NCBI): domain Eukaryota; kingdom Metazoa; phylum Chordata; class Aves; order Passeriformes; family Sylviidae; genus Hylia; species Hylia prasina. The sequence continues at coordinate 707,845 of VYXD01014206.1, forward strand.
GAGAAATCACATTGACAGAAGCCTCAAACATTATGGAAACAAGTAGGTCAAAAGAGTTGTTCAAAACAATATACCTTTGGAGTATATATTATCAAAAGCACCACTAATTCTTTACACAGGAAGACACCTGAGATCAAACAAATGCTAATTTGTAGCTAACCATTAAACAGCTAGTTGGGTGATGGGAACAAAACAATATATATAGTGCAGAAAATTAAACCAAGATTATTTGAATGAAAAGGTATTATACTAAAGTAATATAAGAGTAAAATAAAAAGTGCACTTGAGTTTTCAAAATAAACTAAAGCCTCAGTGTTTGGGAATCAAATTCTGTTGAATAGATATTCTGTAGAAATTTGATTATTAAATTCTAAGATATGGGAAAGGGAACTGAAAGCATTGTCAACCATCTGGACTGTAGAGAGGAGTTTCCTTTTTAAATAACTTTTATGGACTGCTGGAGAATGCAGTGAAATCGAAGTTATGCAGTAAAGTGGCAGTCGGGCAGAAGCAAGATGTAACAGCAAAGCTTCACTTCCCCTCAGAAGTATTACTTTAAAAACAGATGGGTCAGAAGATGTAGGCAACAAAGGAGGAAAAGGGTTATATGAAAGCTCTAAGCATGATTTGCAAGATATTGTAAGATAGATGCTGGAGATCTTCAGCTCAGGTGATCTCAGTGAGAGTTGAGGCTGGATACCAACTTGTACTTGCAAACCAATGATGTAAAAGGCCACATGTATTTATTTGTTACCTTAATGCAGACAGATAATTTAAATGGGAAAATACTGCTTAAAAGTGCAACCTAATGCCTACTCTGTAGTAAAGTGAAGGAGCTGTGTTGACTAGGCAAGAGACTGAGGTACTTAATCAAATACCTTTGGGAAGACTTTTTAAGTATCAAAACCCTTTTCCACACAGTGTTAGGGTTGTAATATTAGATATTCAATAGTCAGGAGTTCCCAATGGGTAAGGCCATAAGCTCTACCCAGCCCTATTGTTTTTCACAATTAAGAAAAGATTACACAGATGGAGCAGAAGACAAGTATTTTACCAGACTAACATGTCTGTGTGGAACTGCCTGTCCCCAAGGTTCTGGGCATCATTAGAGGCAAGTTGCTTGTTCAATTGCTTTTAAACATTCTACATCTGCTTTTGACCATTCTGTGTTGTGGACTGCAGCCCAGGGGAGGAGCCAGGCGCCTTAGAGCTATTCCAACTCCAGCCTTTGTCCTCTGAGACTATGTCACTCCTGAAAAGGGAGAGAATGGAGGGATAAAATTATAAAAAGAAGTCACTGTCCCTCATATGACTTCTACTGGACTCCCATAAAGTAAGCATCAGTGCTTAAGAGGATGGGACTACCCTTTCTAATGCAGTTATTTAATTTGCTTTTGTTTTATCTGTGCTGAATTTAGATAAGTCAGATATTTAGAAAAGTCCACAAAGAGTAGAAGAGATATTTTTGGAGAAGAACACTTGGAACTCACTTGAGTAGGTGAAAATTTTTTATGACTGTACTGGCACATGTGATGCAAATCTTTTTTTCCTCTGAAAATTTCAACTTTAGCAGCTTACAGATACTGTTGATTTTGTGGGCCAGTGTATGCCAACCCAAGGAACCATTCCAGCTCCCCTTAATATTGCTGGAAGGGTCATCTTTGACTTTAAGTGTGCGTGGCCTTACCCAGCAGTATGCAGCTGTGCACTCCTTGGGTATAAGGGAATTTCCTAGCCCCATGACAACACTACAATTTCTGAACAGTTGAGTTTAGTGCAAATGGTGTAGAGCATTACAGAATACCTGGTGGTAAAAGGGCCTGCCCAGGTGATTGTGATATGTGAAACGTACTCTGGTGAGAGGATTGCATCAGTTATCTCAGTATATTTTGGATCAGAGTCTAAACAAGATACTTTGAGATATCAATGACTTCAGCAATACTTAATGTTTTGACCAGCAGGAAATTACTTTACCAAGACAGAGAGGCATAGAAGAAAACAATTTTACTCAGTAAAATATAAGTGGAATAAGGGCAGGCAGAAGCTGCCAGAAAGGGGAAGCCATGCTTCATGGACTTGTTTCATCTGTTTGACAGAAATTTGCACAGTGGCCACCCCTTCCCCCTTTCTCCATTTTTATAACTCTACAAGACCAGGAAAATATGTTAACATGAACATGACTGTGTTTCTTTTATTTATAGGAATAAACCTGTTTTCTTTTAGCTGCAGAGCCATTATTGCAACAGTAAACAAGAAAAGAGGGATCAATTTTAAACTGATAAACAGTGAAAATTTTCACTGGGTAGAATAAGTTATGTTGAGGTTACTTGCTGAGAACAGATCAGGAGAAAGTCAGGACTTGTGTGTATTGAGCTTTTCTAAGGGAAAGTAAACTCACAGCCTTGTTTATTAGGTTTTTTTAATAACAACAAATTGGGTACTGTGGTATGCACATATACATATTGACAATTAAATCTGAACTTGTTCTTCCCCATGCATGAATATGTAAACATGTACTAATCATTTTACATACAGAAATAGCTGAAAAGCCCAGAGAGAGTCTGGCTCCAGCAGAGCTTTTCCTGTTTACTTTGTTGTCTGTTGGATCATGGGCTTATTAAAATACAGCTATAATTTGGTAAAACTCTCAAGTAGAATTTGAAGCAAGAGGTTGCTTTGCACAAGTGCACAGTCCAATGATTAGTTTGCCATTGGGAAGAAAGAAATGCACATAAAAAGATAAAACCAATTGTATAATTGGGTTACATGAGTGCATTGCAGAATGGTCTGTTTTAGAAAAGATACCAGATCGGTAGATATAGAATTTCCAAACTAAATTATTTCTTTGGCTACCCATCTCTTACAAAAAGAGAAGAATCATCCCTTTCTTTCTTCTCTGCTTTACAAGCAAATAAGAACCAAAGCAGAATCCTCTTTAGGCCATATCTTTTATTTACCGTAGTCTTATTGCCAAAGACAGAATTCAGCTGAGAATAATACATATGCATGATGATGGACTTGTCATCCTTGCCTGGGAAGGAAGTTCTGGATGGGGAAAGTAAAAGGGAAAAATTAAGCACCGGCTGAAAATTCTTTGAATTTTGAACTTCAGGTGATGCCGTACAGGATAGGAATTTGAGAGCATCCTCTTTGGACGTGAGAGATGGGAAAAAGTAGAAAATCTAACGTAGATCAAACCCATACTGGTGGGTTCATAGTCAAGTACAAAAGCTTGTACTTGTGGGCAAGGTACTGATAGATGTAGAAGGCAGAAGCCTATTAAGCTTTGGAAAACTCTTTCTTGTATTCTCTAATGACCATGCTGCTGTCTGCTGACAGTAGAACATGAAAATTATATGGCTAGAGATGTGTGCAGGGACTCCTCAGTGGTAACTCTGTGCAGTTCATCAAGTAAAGCCTCCCTTCTTGCCATCCCCAAAGGCTGAAACAGAGTTACTTGAATGGGCTTTTATATAAACAGAACATAAAACACCCATCAGCATGTATGCTACTGATATAATTTTAAGTGTTTTGCTTAAAAATACATAACTGTGAATATTGAACTCCTTAGACAACTCCTCTGAGGATGAATAAGGAAACTTCAAATTCATCTGTTCTAAATCACTTGAGATGTAAAGGATCTGTATATGTTGCCTCTACCTGTTCCTCTTCATTCTGTAGAAACAAGATGAAATATTTCTAACTATATTGAAGAAATGAAGCACTAGAGTCTCTAAAGGCCTCACAGGAATTTTATTTTGAAAGAGTATGAGAAAATTCTTCTCCATTTTCCAGGAGTCTTCACTCCTTAACAGTTGGAGACTTGTATTAACCTCACCTACGATCTTGACCTCAGTTGCAAGACAGCTCTTCCAAATCCTGAAGAAAATAGAGTCTCCCATTACTGCTGCAGCTAATGGACCTTTTTTGTTTCCCTATGTTGTAGGAGCTGGTGTATGTGCTTATCCTGTCTTTCAGGAAATGGGAATGATGTGAATGAACTAAAGGGAAAGGATTTCCTGCTACTTCTCCTCTTTGGCACCTGCACATGCCAGAAACTGTGCACATAGAGGATATCTGCCATGCTGCACTGCCTCTAAGTCACATTTGTCATGATACATTGTGTCGTCAGTATTACAAAATTCTTGAACATTTACTGGGGATATTAGATTTGCTCTCTCTGAAGCAAAGCTTATAAACTGCATCACCAGCTGCTAGGAGAAGATATTTTAGTACATTTGTAGCTGTAGGTTAAGAAAAATCTGTATATGTCTATATTTTCTATTCACTGAAGGAAGAATCACCTCTCTCCTCCTTACCAAATCCGATGCGTCAGATACATATCTCTCTTTCCCTCTCAAATGATAATGACATAGTACAAATATGCTCCTATCATGTAAAAAAATTGTGCCTGCCTCTCTTTTTCCTTGTAATGTTTCATCATCCATGTCATTCACTTCAAATGTGTAGTGATTTCAAAATCACAACAGAATTTTTGTATTATTTGTGATGGGTTAGGCAGCACCTAAATGAGCAACTCTAATGCTTTAATTGTTTTCTCTTCTAATAGAAATTTCAGCCTTGAGCTACTTGTGAGGCAGTAACATGGGTAACTTCATGACTTACTGATCATGCTGTTGGGTTTTGTTATTGTTTTCAAGGTAGTTGAAACAGCAATGTATTTATGGCAAATCAGGGCAATGATATGTTGGAGACACATAAAACTGTCTTAAAGAGCTTTCATAAAAGACTTTTTTCCCAGTAACTAGTAGTATCTGTATCTCTTACAGCAGGCTATTCCTTGAATGTCTTAATAGTACCCATGACTGTGCAGAGGAGAAATTTTTGAATGCTGCATCAGTCTTGACTATTTATTCTCTTGAATTGCAATGCTCTCTTGGTGGTCTACTGAAAAAGCATTTCCCTTTACTTTTATGTTATTTCATAATATAGCTATAAAAGGGGGTATTACAATATTCTTGCAACATAACTGTTTCCTGTAATGCAATGCATATGAAGTACATTCTGAAAAGATACCATGGAACAAGAAGTCCATTTTCCATGAGGCAAAACTTACTGTCACAGTGGGTTTGGTTGTTGAATTTTGGGTAGAAATGTTGTTACATATATCTGTCTCACAAACAAAAGAGCAAGTTCTGTTATTCCTAGGCCTTGTACAAGTGAATGTAATATTTAGCAAAGGTGATTTTATATTTGTATGAGCAGAAAATTTTTCCTGATCACTTGATTCACGTAAAACAAAGATATGCATTATGGCATCTCATCACTGTCTGGTCTTAGCATGAGGCCCTGGGAGGCATGTAAGAGAGCAACGGGGAAAAGAGTTGCTCAAAGATATATGACAAATTATAAACTGCATGTCTGTGTGTCCAGAAGTTATTGCAACGCTACACCCCGCTCATGTAATGGTATTAGTATCTATTGATTTTTGTGACAGAGAGAATGACAGAGGAATAGTGCATGGAAAATGAAGAAAAAGCAAGACAAAAAATAACACATTTAAAAGCAGCCTTGCTTTTATAGAGGTAATAGAGGGAGGAAGAAAACTAAAGATGCCAAAGTCTTTACCCTTAAAAGCAGTAGAAATTGACTCTCTTTTCTTTCTCACACATACACTGGATATAGCAAATACCATACCAAGCCTCCATTTCCCCTCCTTTGAACCCCAAACAGGGTTTCCCACTGATAGACTCAAGACTTTACAGAAGGTAAGGGGCAGAGAAGCCCTAACAAGCCCTAACACTAGCATGCTGTAATGCAAGAACACAGCTTTGTTGGTATGTTGTTTTCCTGTGGGTTGCATTTGCTGAAGAAGGGGGCAGGATACATATCATTGGTGTTGGAAATGCAAACATGGCACACATTGGGTTCCTACAATGTCCACCCGGGTCTGAGTTAGGAAGTTTGGGTGTCATGTGTACCTGTGCTTCCACAAACACATTCAGAATGGAGCTGACTACATTATCCACACTGGTTTTTGCCAAGACCCTCAGATGAAACCCAGTTCAGAAATATTGCCTACCTGTAAAGAAAACACTACTCCAGAGCTGATAGCCACTGGTTCAGCAAAAACAGTTCACTGTTTGTTTCAAAATAAGAAATTCCTAGAATTATGTACCTCTGCCTGTAATACAGTTGATTTCTCTACTGCTGACATCACTTACTGTCCTTTTTTACTTTTACTTATTATTCTCTGACGTGTCAGATCATAGCCCATCAAACTTCTATGTTTTCCACTGTATTTACCTTCTTCTTATATGAGCAATGATCTGTTTGATTTGGGTCCCCAAAGGCTGTGGCTGATGGTGTTTGTGTGTAATTTTAGTAAGTCTTTCTCCTTTGCTGAAAACACTCTTCTCTTCATGCTCATAGAAATGCACATATATTTCATAAATAGTCAAGTGCAATTCTGAGTCATATATGGGGCTTCATTTCTCTGGTTATCTTTTTGTTTAGAAATATCTTCAACAGGGATTGATACTTTGTTTTTTCATATTTTTCCTCTCAGTCTTATACCATCAGTTTCCTCTTTCAGATGATCATTTAAACTTTATAAATATGTGGTAGCATGCAGGAGGTGACCAAATAACAATATATTTCTATAGCATAGCTCTGCATACCTGGTAATCTTCATACTTAATTCCAGTTAATATATTTTCTGTTGGAAATCATACCCAGGTGATACTTTAGTGAAAAGAATCCTCTTGCATCTGCTGTAAACAAACAAACAAAAAGGTCCCAATAATAAATCATTGAGATGATCTCACATGTTAGTGAAATGTTTATTTTTTTTCCCACTTAGACTGTCCTGAAGGAGAGGAATAAGAACACGATAGATTGTAGAACATTACAGAGCACAACATGTACAAGCAATTTAGTTATATTTTCCTACAGTCCTTCTTTCTGCTGCACTTCTATGAGAGTGGTTCGATCTCAAGCAGAGAAAAAAGTGATTTTGTCAGCTCCTGTGGACCAAATTCCAGCCTCAAGCCAACTTGTGCCTCTTTGAGCTGGGGCTCATGTGGTCTGAATCAAGGATGGCAGAAGCAGCAGCCTCCTCTTCCTGTTTCTGAGCAAAAGATGAATGGATGTGGTACCAGATGAAAGGCAATGCTGAATCTAATGGGATTAGTTTATGGGGCAAGCTCCACCCAAAAGAATTTTATTTGTCTCCCAGCTACAAATGAAATTCATTTGTTTTGCACTTCCTGACAGATTCAAATGTGTCAAAACATTAGGGTCACAAAGGTGGGTGGTTTGCATTGACAACTTCGTTGTTTTGTGGCACACTGGTTTAAATCAGCAGATTTCAAACAGATTTTGCATTGAAGTTTAGGACAGACTTGAACCCAATTTTCATGGAGAGAGTTGTGGTGTGTGAACAGATTTATATGGCTGGTCAGTAGCTGGAAGCAAAGCCATTAATGTTTGAACATCTCTGGATGTTATCTGGGAAACTGAAAAAGCAATTAAGTATTTAGAGAGACATTTAAGGGACAAAAATCAAATCAAATACAAAATAAAGGCTTTGAGAATTCAGCAACACAAGGGAAGAACACTAAATAAATGTTTGAGAAAGCTGCAGTAGAATGGGTAAATAATGTTTAGAGAACATGGGAATTAAACTGAATAAAGTTGAGATCAGCCAGACAACTCCAAGCCCTTAATCTTTAAAATAATTGTAGGTTAAGGGTGCAAGTGCTAGGCATTTTTCCTGTATCAACAAGAGATGCAGTCATTTAAATTTGGCAGAGGTAAAGATGTGCTACTTAGATGCATGCTTTGCATCAGCTGAAGAGTGTGAGCTTGATCTGAAGAGCCCTTTGTAATTTTTCAGATGGGAATCTTACATCCTGTTGCAAAGGCCAGCTGCCAGAATGATAACGCTTCTTAGGGAAAACATTAGGACATTGAAATAAACTATCTGTGAAAATTGTAACATAATTTATAAGGACAAGAAGTAAAACTGGGTCTATTGTTGGTATTTGCACATCAAATGCAAACCGGACATTTGGTATCACATAGGATTTCTAGCATATTGATAAACTACAAGACTGATGGTTGAGTTGAATACACCTATTCATAAGTGATGCTTGTGTAAGTGGCAAGGAACATTATATATTTATTTTGCTTATTTGTGTTTGAGTGTGCATGTAACTACAGCTTGTTTTGATGACAAATACTGCTAAAAGCTGTGGTATTTTACCTCTGAGTTTTAGGTTCCAATAAGGTGCAAAAACTAGATCTTTAAGGGCAACTTAGAATATACTTTTTCTCCGGGGATATTAATTATCCAGATTTATGATGTATATAATTTATAAAAGCACATATGTATGGAATGCTTTAACTACTCTGTTCATAGAAATTTGTATTTATAGCATACAATTAGTACCTAAGTTCTTGAATGCTATGCTCCCGTTTTTGATATTGAAAACATTTAGTTTAAGGAAAACTTCTCCTATAATACAACTGATGAACTCATTGCAGCAACTTTACTTAAGTCTCCATGATGTTTATAAATGCATTTACACTACAGGTCTTTTTTTATATTGGGTTGTTATGGTACATTACATTCAGCTATCTAGGTCAAATCATATTAGTTATTTATATTTAATAGGTTTAAAAAGAGTTTGAGCATTTGGTGTGTACATTTTTCCTGAGGTAACAAGCTGAATGGCAGTGCAGATACTGGGTGGGTCTGTTGGTTGTCATGGCACTCGGTGCAAAGGAGCAGAGCTATCTCAGCCCCATGCTGAGGGAATTAAAAATGAAAATGAGAAAGATTAGGTAATGTAATGTTGATTTTTCTTGTGATTTCTACTTCCTCTGAGAAAAACAAATGCAATGTTTTTAATGAGAAAAAATGTCTCTCAGATACTCTTGGTATTTAGAGATGTCAGCATTTTGTGTGACAGCTTATTTCTAGCTTGACCGCATTTCTGTTTATAAACCATCACTAGAGGTTTATAAAGGAAGGAGATGATGCTCCAGGTGATATGTACACATTGCCTATAGTGATACACTAGAAACTAGCCAGATTTAACTCAGATATGTAAATAAGATTGCTTCTATACTCTGTGGTGTTTTACTCTCTATCTGTCTGACCCCCTTCTGTGACTTCCATCACACCAGCACAATCATGCAAAGCATCTCCAGAAGCTGCTCCAACGCTGCAGCTGGTGTGGTGTGGCATGTGTAGTATGTGGGGGGCTCCAGCCTCCTCACCTGCCTGCTGCTGCTCAGCCCTGGGTGCAGCTCTAAGCAGACACTGCACTCTGCACACTGTTATTTTCCTCCCCCTTATTTATGAAGTGCAGTTAAAGGAGCCTCAGATGATGTTCACTAATTTTTAGTCACCCCTCAAGACACACTTATGGGTATGATCCAGGGAAGGAGAGTTTTAGGCTTACATCTCCAGTGGTTTGGGGTGGGGAAATGTGGAGATCTGGCTGTTTGCAGATCACACACCCAGTGGATGCTTTTGTCAGCATGACAGCCTTTTTTTTATTTAGCTGAGGACCAGTTGCCAGAGAGTAGGTATAACCTAAGCATAGATGCCATGCTGAAAGACTCCCAGAGAGAAATCAAGGTACCAGTCCAGAAAGATCTTCAACTTCCACAAGTTTTCTGTTTTGTCTGCTGGCACTGGTCTTAATTTTTGGATATCTACTGTCCAAAACACCCAATCCCCATGTAGGGATTGCTGCCTTGATGTCAGGTCATAGAACAAGTAGAGAAGAAATGGGATAATCTGGGAGTGGTCAAACTTTTAAAGGCTAAGAGCTACCTGCACCTTTCCCACTCAGTGCCCAGCACTTCATCCCCAGAGGGTACCATCCTGGTCACTATACTCTGGATATTTAGTAGCTTGTGGACGGTGGATTAGGATTATGGAAACAGTTATCTTGGTGATTTGTCTACAATATTCTCATAGCCCCAGTCTGCTCTGCAGTAGAATAGTATAAAAATGTTGTGTTAACAAGTGTTCAGCTTGTCTCCAGATTACCACCAACATGTTCCTACAGGATTTCCTTTTCCCCAGGTACATTTGCAAATACGTATTTACATTTACCAGATAGAAGTCAGTGACAAGAATGATCTGAAAGGAAACAGTGAAACGTGCTGCTTAGAACAGTCAGCATCTTAAGGGAAACAGAGTAAGCAGAGAGCAATCTATCCAGGATGCTGACAGGGAAGGCTGCAGAAGGATGACAATCTATATTAATTAAAGATATTTACTAATTTTCTAAAAAATAAATGTAAAAAATAAGTCAGGAAGTATGAATGTTATAATTGATTAAGCTTTTGAAGGGGAATTTTTCTCAATAAAGGAAACCATGTTTTCTACTGCTCTTTTTCTTGTGTTTTCATTAAGCAATTTAATATGTCTGAATCTTACTTTATGTTGTATTTCCTCTTTATTACTTTATATTACATCTCTGTGTTCAGAGATTGAATGATATAATGCCTGGCTAGAAAGAAACTATGCCTTCTGTTCAAACATATAATAATTTCAGACCAACTTTATGCTTTTTATTGGGGAAAAAGTTATTAAAAAGCCCGTAAGGTGTGTTTGTTTTCTTTTTGATCAGAAAATTTGGTACTCAGGTTTTTGTATTTCCTATCCAGAAATAAAAAGGTGCTCTGTCTGTTCTGTAAAGGCCCTCTGTTGCACTGTTGAAGTCAATAGGAAATTTGCCCCTAATTTTGATGGGAATGCTACCAGACCCTGTATTTATAGCAGAGGGCAGTATTCATCTTGGTGTAATGGAAAAGATGTACATTTCAAATATCTAGCAGTCATTCTTGCTTGGTTTTTCTAACTGGTCAAAATGCATGTAGCAATGCTTCCTCAAGACAAATTAAAAAACCAAAAAAATCAATATCAGTTTTGGAGAACACTGATTTCTAAAGAAAACAGATTTTCAAATGTATTTTTTTCTTACCTTATATTTACCTTGCAGAGGTATTGCTGTGGTATTAACTATTTAAAAAAAGAATAAAAATTGGCATATGCTCTCAGAAAATGTTCTTTAAGCCAGCCTGAGACAAATAAAATCTCCAAAGAAAAATCCCTCTTGCTTAAGACTCTTCTCTGCTGGATTGTGCACAGTAGTGGCAGCATAGTTGTAAATGTGTCTTGCTTGTGCCACTGTGCCACAGCAAATGTGTGTGTTTCCTCAGACATCTCTGATGTCTTGGTCATCCATATGACTGAATCAGTAGAGGACAAACCTTAGAGCCAAAAAAGATGACTTTCCACTGAATTCTTTGGGATTTTGCCTGGAACAGATCATAAAAATGATGGAAGATTTGTTTCTGGGAGATGTCCTTTCATAGGAAATGGAGTTTCTGAAGACTGGGGCTACTTCATGTTTCAAAATAACTTATTTCACTGAAAATACAATAAAAACCTTGGTATTTTGATTAATATTTTTTCTTCTAATCTATTTAAAATCCAAGGTATTTTTATGTTAAAAACCTGGTTATCATAATAGCAGGAAGAACCCAGCAAGAATAAAGACAAATGTGGCGGTACCTAGCAGTGACAAACAAGAAGCCTGCAAACACTAATGTGCAGCAGTAGAGTTCCAAGAAAAGCTGTAGCATGGGAACTAATTACCAGTCTTCTGTGGTGTCTTCAGAACACCTATGGGAGGTCCTAAACACAGTGTAAGTACATGAATGAAAGGTTGTCCATACTGGCATGCAGTGAAGGGGGGCAGGAGCTGAACATTTAGGATAGAATTCAATCACAAATTCGCTGTAGATTTCAACAGGAACTGAATTTGTGTCTTTAAAACTAAGCTTATATGACTATTGCAGAGGGTATCACCTTATAAAACAATGTCTGTACAAAAAAGTACAATGCCCTGTTGAAAATACATATTAATAGTTTGGAAACCCAGGGAGATTCCCTCATCCACAATCATGGTCCTTCACGGAAAGAGTTATTAACAAATGTCACAATATCTAGTCAAATTTATGGGTTTTCATGCTAAACACATATTTTATGGAGTTAAGCATGCTTTTGATTTCTGTAAGAGAAATGATAGAAGACATTCTGTGACTGTTTCAGCAAGGAACAGAAAAATCTGAATCTAGTCCTAATTAAAAAAAATATAATAGAAATATGGATTTGGATTGAAAAGGAAGTTCATGCTTTTTCTGACCTTTGTTCCAGGAAGAATTCAAGAAAGTTGCTTTGCAAATTCAATCATTTGCTTGTCTGTGGGTGGAGAATAAAATCCTGCTTCAGTTCAGCAAAGCAGCTAAGCCTATATTGGAGTCCTGTTAAGAATTTGTGAGGTATCATTGCTGGAATTAAACAAAAACTGTGAAGTTACATAAGCCATTACCTTCAACCAAACATCATGTAATTTAAAGTGTTTAAAATACATAGGTACTTCTGCTTGGAAGAAGTGTTTCTTCCATTTGTTGCTATCACAAACTGGAAAATTGTGAACCAGATGATCTAGCTATGAAATCGCTTATCAAAACCTAGTCTCTTGTAGCTACTCTGCTTTCCACAAAGAGATGGTAGATCCTCCAGATGATGTGAGTTTCACCTTGGTTTCTGATTTGTGTGTGAATGCTTTTGAGTGTGGTCAATACCCTCTCCTGGTACTCATTGCCATAGTCTGATTAAATTCACATTAGCTGAAGATTTACCCCTTCATGCTTTTGAAGTATTGCTGTCATGCTTTGTACTCCAGAGGGGCTGTAGGATGTGTACTGAGGCTCTTCATTTTCAGAAGACAGATTGTGGCAAAAGTGCTGAGGTGGCTGGACAGTGCCCTGGCCCTCTGCCCACCTCTCCCACAGGGAATGGCTGCAGCCTTGAGCGTGTGATGTACCATCCCATCCTTGAGACAGTAGCAGTGACATTCTCTCTTTCCCTCCCAGATAAGTTTGTTGGTGCCCCCAAGGTGTTCCAGTAGCAGTACAGGAACTGGAGCCAGAGCAAGGGGCTGGATGTGGGTTTTGGCAGGGGCAGTCGGGTGCTCTGCTGGGCAGCCCAGTGTCTGCCTGGGGCTGTTGCTGTATGATTGATTGGACTTGGCTCTCCTGCTTGGGGAGAGTTTAATAGTGGGGATGTGAAAGAGAATAGTCCCTGGGCTGTTTTATTTAGGAGGTGAAGCAGGACAGGGCAGTTTTCCTGGTCTTAAAAACAGTGCAAATATGGCAGGAGGTCATTTGCATTGTAGAAAATAATCTGTGTGTAATTTAGATAAACACATTTGTTCAGGTTCTTATGGTTAGGGAGCCATATTTTCCATTTGCTCCAAAATGAAACTCACAGATACTAGGAATTGTCCAATATTTTTGCTCCTTGCTTGTTGCTGGAAGAGAGTTTTTGTCATCAAATGCTCGAGAAACTGCACTACTTGTGGCTGCTACTGTGGCCCTGCAGCAAGGCCACATCTGTCACAGGTCCTCTGGGAGCAGAGGCCTCATGTTGTCCCTGTCCCATGCCACCTGGCAGCCCATGTGACCACTGTCATACAAAGCAAGTGAATTTGGAAACTTGCTGTGTGTAAATACCTTTCTGATGGCTTAGCCCCAGTAATTGATATTGCAAAACTTCTGAGAGGTCCCAGAGCACAGATTAGGCAGAAATACCTGCTTCTGTGTGAGCCGCTTTGCCTTGCTGGTAATGGCCTGTGCCAGAGGGTTGGTGTTTTACTGGTGGTTAAAGCTCAGTTGTGGAAACTCATTTAATTTCCTTGAGAGGAAAGCAAAAAACATGAGAATGCAGTAGGTCATGCAAGAGACTTCCCCCAGCAGGAAAGGAATTGTGTTCTGCACTATGCATTCAGCAGCCTTTATCTTTATTATTTTCATAGTTAAATAAAATTATTTTTGAAGAAAACACCAAGGGGCAACTGTGAGCTGAACAGTTTAGGAATGCTTATAAACATGCTAGAAAAATCACTTGATTACTTAGAGAAATGGAAATAACCACACCAACCAAGCTGCTATAATCCGTACTAGGATAAAAATACATACAAAGCTCTACTTTCCCAGTTAATAAGATGACAATGACATTACAGGGCAGCCTTGTCACAGATAAACTGATAAGTAAATGACAATCCATACTGGTAAATGCTATTCTTGACATGAGATGATTTCAATGCAATCCAAGTGAAATCCGAGTATATAGACAAGGAGTAAACAGCACAGATTGTTGAGTGATGTACTCAAGGTCATTGAGGAAACGTTGTCAAAACTGGCAGTCAAATTTAGGGAGGCAAGTCCTTCTTAATAATTTCAGCTACTCACAGCTAAGAAGCTGTAGGTTTCCTTGAAGCTAGTTACAACAGATTTGAAGATTTTGGTTTTAAAAAACAATGCCAAGACCAGCTGGCTTCAGGCAAGTCTTTGTGTTTGTCAGTTTATTTAACCCTTTCTTACACCTCTTTTATGAGCCTCAGTTCAATTTGTAAGGAAAAAATGCCTTTCCAAATAGAAAATATCAGTGTCTTATTTGGAAAATGAGGATACAAGGTGTCGATGTTTCTGAAAAAATATTGAGAAGTGTTTTGACATTTCTGACATCCCTTCTTCATTTTTTTGTGTCTAAAACAGTCTGTAGGAGTTGATTTGACTTGACAAATATTCTCACTCCTTAGAAGATCAGTTTATGCCAAATTTACTGTTTAGTGATGCTGTTTCGTGCAGATCTATGGCTCAGCTGTATTTAACGTAGTTAACAAAAGTTAACTAAAAGACAACACAAGTTAACTGTTGTACTTTCATTAAATATGTCTGTCTTAAGGCTTTAGATCCTTGGAGCAAGTGTCTGTGCAAGAGAACCTGTTTTCAATAACAAAGGCAGAATGATTTTTTAAGTCTTAGGAATGAGAGAAACACTTAAAAATGGGATGAAGTACATTTGAATCTATGGTCTCTAAAGACCACAGTGTAAATATCTCTTGTTGTGACTATTTCAAAGCCTTGCCATTTTTAGATAGAAAATTAATTTCTAGAAGTGATGAAAAAGTTTCATGAAGCTGGGGTTTGTTATCATACAATTGAAGGGCTGAGCTGGACTTTGACTGAAGTAACAAATCAGCAAAAAAAAAAAAAAA
>VYXD01014206.1:723018-757562 GCA_013397195.1 Hylia prasina
TGTCTTGGTGGACTCTGGATCAGGTCCCTGAAAATTTTTATGTGAGAGTTGATGTTATGCATAAAAGAGACCCTAATAATTTTCCCTGTAAGGGTTTTTAAACCAGCTCCAGAAGAATGTGGAGTTGACTTCCTCATATGGTACCTTTTACCAGCAAGTATCTCCCTCATAACCCATTGTGCCCTGGGTGTTCAGTCCTGCAAGCCATGGAATGCACATGATGTGAGAAAGAGTGTACCTGGTACGTGAAATTATTCCTAGCAGCTATTATATTAGTATGTTCGGTATGGTCTTTATTGTGTCTTCTAGAAATCATTTTCATGGATGCTTTACTGCCTTATATTGTGTAATACAGTTTTCCAGGAGTAACTGAATATAAACATAAGCACACATATGTGCACACCATCCTTCCTTTTCTTATGAGATTGTTACTGTTGTTATTATTTTATGGTGGTTTCTTATAAGTTTCCCCAGGTACACTAGCTTATTAATTTTATTTCTGTAGTCCTAAGTTCTTAATTTTATGATTTTTGGCCGTTATTCAAAAAGGTAGTTAAGGAAAATCTTTAATGATGTTTCTGCAGAAATATACTGAATGAGTGTAATTTTTAGGTGAAAGGAAAAGAGATAGGAAAAGTGTCACTCTTACAATTCTGTGTCTCTGTGCCTCACAAAAAGCTTGACTGTGTATACAAATAACCTTATTTTTTTAGAGACACCACAGCAATATAGGTTAGAGCTGCCTGGGTGCTGCAATCTAAGAACTTGGAAGAAATTTGGTTATACTCATCTTGCATTTGACAGTGTCTGCTGGCCTCTTAAACTGTGGCTTGTCAATTACATTGGATTTGTTAATGCCTGTGTTTGGGGCTAAGTAATGTGTAATGCAATATTAATGTAACAAGCTGTTATTATTCATTATCTATTTGTATCTTCTCTCATTAAACGTTATCATCTAATCAAGAAGGACAAATGTCTGACTATTGATCTGAGGTAAGAATCACCCAGTGTAAATTACAAATGTCAAATATTCAAAGTAAACGATCTAGAAAAACCACCTCCTGTTTGTCCAAGCTGTTTGCAGCAATTTTATGAACAAAACCATCAGTAAAAATAAGAGCTGGTTCATAAGCAAGGAAATATGCTTAATGTATCAGATACTTTATTTGTAATTAAAGTCAGGTTCGCAGGGACCCATAAGGATCATTGAGTCTGACTCCCTGCTCTTTGCAGGACTGTCTAAAACTAGAACATCTAATCAGTTTTGCAGGAGATGTGATTTTGGGGACTAGAAAAGATATGTAGTTGTGGAATGCATTATTTGACTAAAGGGCCTGGTTCAAATCTTCTCCATGTCTCAGAGGGACCAGATTAATCTGTGAGTTCTGCAGTAAGAACAAATCTCTTTGAGCATACTGAACAGCAAATTCACCCCAAGGGAAGCTCACATCCTTCACAGTCAGGACCAATCTCCGGTTAGTAACTGCTGAGGTCTATCCTTTACATCTACTTAGCTAAAGTCTGGAAATTTATTAGAAAAAAACTTTCATGAGGATGTCACTTCATGTCTCTCTGGTGTATCAAGAGAAAAATAGTGCACTAACCATTAGGATCTAAATCTACTCCAAGCACTCACTTTGAAGATATATAATTTATTAGAACAATAGAAAACTTATTGCAATCAGAGTAGGGAATAAAATGAAGCAGCATCGTGATTTTCACGTCCATACCATTGTGGGATTCCTAAATAGAAAGTGCTGTTCCATTTTCTTTCATTTGCAGAGTTACATAGCAGAGTAAGGGAAACTCCATCAGCAATGCAGAACACCTGCCCTACACCCTTCATGTGAGACATGGCACCCAACAAGATCTTGTTCTGTGGAAGAATCTAAGTTCCTAAAAAGCACTTAAAGGACGGTTATTTTGCATTCCCCTGGCCACAGTGCAGGGGAAGTGACAGAGCAAGCATAGAGTGCTTCACCACATGTATGGCTGGTGTTATTGTCACCTGTGGTTCTGCTTCTTCTCTGCCATTACTTCTCAGTCTTCTCATAACTAAGATATTGCTCTTCAAGGCCATTCATTCTTGTAAGAGGGTTGTCTACATGAGGACAAGCACACAGTTGATATACTAGCACACAGTTATGGCACATCAGTTTTTTCCCAGCCCCAGCCAGCTGAATGCTCTTTAGTTTCCCTTGGCTGGTTCTGGTCCCTAGCTAAGAGGAACTCCTGTGGTGATGAACTTCAGCAGAAATTCAGCTGTAGCAATCTGTACTGGACATGAGACTGCATTGTTTGTTCTCCTATTAATTCTTTAAACCATGTCAATTTTTATATTCAGGTGTCAAATTTATAACAACCTTTGTAAATGAGGCAAATTATAAAGTAAATTTATGCAATTAAAAGATAGAGATATTTGTAGATAAGGCTTCAAATAAGGTTCAAGGATGTAAATTGAATTTCTAAATCTGCAATGGGTTTTCTGTGTAATTTGAGGCTTTGGTTTCACATTTGTAAAACTGGAATACATTTGTCTCATCCATTTTGATTGTAAATTCTTTGAGATTATATCCAGCACCAGGCACATTTCCAGTTTTCTTCTGAAACTCTTTGGAGCAGTGCAAACGAATAAATCTGATTCTTTGGGAACACCCAAAAACTCTTGAAGTAAACAAGTTGGGTTTTTTTATTATTATTATTTTTATTGTGGTGGAGGTCAGAAACAAGAAGGAGCTGTTGAATTAAGTTTCTGTGTTGCAGATGAAGCCTTGAATTATAAAACCTTCCAGACTCACTGGTCATGTGGCACTTCTCCCCTGTCCTTCTCAGTCAGTATTGAAAACAGACACTATATTCTTAAGTAATTTCTTCATTGGCCTTGTTTTCTGGGGTTAGCCTTGGGGATCAGGGTTTGGCTGGGACATAATACCTTTTAAAACGGTAGATTTTCAGGGCAGCTTTCAAAATATCACAAAATCTCCATGACTTTTCTGATTCTATTACTTTTACTTCTTTGTTTAAATAAAATTCAGAGCACATCAAACCCTTCTGTGACTGCAGTAAAGTAAGATAGAACTGCTACCTGTATTGTGAAGAGATGGGGCAATGTTTATTGTTTGCTGTGGCAGGAAAATTAAAAGTATTTTAATTTTATTTTTCCGTAACAAGTTCTGAGGGAATAAAGCACAGCTTTATTTTGTAGAAGTGCCCCAAAAATGACTGTTTAGCCAGTCTAGAATTTGTCTCAGTCCAACAATAGATGAGAATTCTTTGAAGAAAGTGAAGCATGCATGTGCAGCCTAGGAGCTGCCTTCCATTAGTTTCCATCTCCACAGGTGTGTGGGCTGCTAGAAATCTTATGTCCTGCAAAGCGTTAGGTACCAGTCGTGATTTCTACCTTCACTAACTACAATTTGAGAAACTACATCCATGGGAGACAAGATGTCCCTAACCAAGACAGATCAGATTTCAATTTTTTACTCTAGTTGCCATAGTCTTAGGCCTAAGCAACCCAAGGACTGGAATTTTTGATCAGAAGAACAGCAACACGGACAATGAACTTTTGATTATTGTGTGGAGATTGAGTTGTGGATTAGCCACTTCATTTTTTATTATATTTACTGTGCCATTCTTCATATCAGCTTTTTCAAAATTAAATATACTTACTCTGTTCTTACAACCTAATATGCATCTCTTTTGTATCACCCATGTTATTTCTTTATCTGGATTATTCTGTCTCCAGCCTTCCCCATTGCCCTGGTAATTGAGAGTTAATTATATAAAAGATACTGAAAAAGTAAAATGCATAATCAGTACAAGATTATAAGATGTACAAAATGAGCATCAGGTTAGTCCATAAGAATGTAATTCTTGTGCTGTTACAGCAGTTAAAACTGAAGTTATCTTGTAGTGTCTCTTAAATGATAAGCTTATAGCAGAGAAGTGGTGTTGCAGGGCTACCATCTTCACTAGTTAAAGGCAAGGGCTGAGAACGGGCACACTCAAGCCAGGCCCCTGCTCTGTCATGAGCTGGGCAGAGCACAGAACATGCACAAGATGTCTGTGTGAACAGCATATGCTGAAAGACTTTTGATTTCCAGACATCATACCTGGACACCTGAGGCAGCCTTGTGGGGTACCACAGGCTTCCCTGACCTGCCTCAGTACAGCACAATCAACACCATCATCTCTGTGTATAAAATTTGTGCTTTTTCAAGGAGTATCTTAGCTGAGATCTTCTTGCTATCTATGAATTGGAGACAATTCATTATATTATCTCTTGTGGAGAGTGTTATTATCCTTGATTAAGTGCTATTCTCAAAGTGCAGAGTAGAGCTGGGCTGTCCATGCCCTGGGACTGGTCCTTCCTGCCTGGTCCTTAAGTCCTTGCAGAACATGGTCTATCTCCATCCATCTGTTGTCTCCTAAATGGTATCTAAAGAAGGCCTGTGTCATTCTGTGCAGTGCCTAGCACAGGAGTTTCTTGTTCAAGACTGCTTGCTTTTGTGGCAGTGAGTACTGGTAGCAGTAACTATGATAATACAGGTCTAGAAACACGAGATAAAAAACTACCCCTCCTTTTGCACTTTTCTTCTCTATTAATCTGAGCTACAAATGCACTTAGATGAATGAGTTGTCATCCCTTGGTGTTTGATTTTTTGGTCATGCCTTTCTGATGAAAAGAGAATAAATCTTTCGTTAAGTAAGAGTGCTGTCAAACTTTAGAGCGTGTTATAGTTCTGAATATTTTTGTCTCTTGTTTGTAATTCTCTATGTTTCAGATCTCAATTAACTGTCTTGCAGACGCAGCATTGTTAATTCACACCAAGATATTGCTTCTCTTATTTCTTCACTGATTAGCTAATGTAGTTTAATTTCAGTGAGGGGTATGCATGTTAAATGGCCTGCTGCAATCAAAATGCTTTTTAGTTTTGAAATTTCTTTAATGATGTTACAAATGTGTTCTTTGTGATAACGTATATTTATACTACTGAAAATCCCTTCCTGTAGATCATTTCATTTGTGCAAATTGCAAAAATATAAGTGAATTGTGGAACACTGCTGTTTGTCATGAGTTGTGAAAGCCAGAAAATTTACTTGTTACAGCCATAAAAAGAGAATTCACTGGAGAACTGAATGGCTTGGGAGATGGGTAATAGGTAATGGAGAACACAGGATTTCACAACCAAGGACATCTGCACAAGTCCAACCCAAAGGTCTAGTCCAACAAACATTAGTATCTCTCTCACAGCAATCCACAAAAGCAAACATAATATCAGGATGTGCAAGAAATGGAATATAAAATAGTCTGGATAAACAGTGTGACCATCTGCCCAGAAAAATATCCCAACAAAAACTTACCAATCACAGCAACATATCTGAAAAAAACACCTTTTTGGTGCAGGCTAGAAGTTACTTTCCATACCTGCTTTCTCTAACAAAGACACTTTATATATGAGCTATGGTTATGCTGGCACAGTACTGCAGACAGAACTTGACTGTAAGAGTTGTGACCCATCTTCAAAAGGGCTGGTTACATCTGTGGTGTTGTAAGCAGAAAAAAAAAGAGCTGCTTCTTGCGTGCAGATGCAGGTGTACAAACACCTGTTTCCCTGGGAAGATGGAGTTGTATCTGTGGGAGAGGGATGCAGGGGGTCTGTGTTGCAGGACAAGGACACAGACAGGGCTGTGCATCTTCCCTTCCCCCAAGCCTTACTCATGCCTGTCTCCAGACACCACAATGATTAAAGAGCAACAACAGCATCTGTGTCCACACTCCTCACTTCCAGCCAGCATCTGGCCCCAAAGGTCTTGTACCCTTTTCCCTAGGGCCCATCCTTCAGTGCTTGCTCAATCTGCTCTTTCTTTGCTGTTTTCCCTCTTCTTCTCCCTGGACTTCTTTTTCAGATCTCTTTCGTATCTGTATTATCAGAAAGATAAAAGATAGCAAAGTACTCCAGACTATATGCTTTGGCTGGTGGCATAGGAAAATTGAAAACTACTGGTTTTCTCTGAGCATACTGGTCAGTACTTCAGCTTGGCAAACTGTTTAATGCCACTGCACTCTTTCTGTCTACCTCTGTCAATAGTGGATTGAATCTAACAGTCATTTAATTGAGTATTTTATGGGCAGATTTTTATTAGAATGAGGTGGACACTTAGAATTGTGACTCTTAAACAAGCTTGTGGTTTCTTAATCATGCTTAAACCACTGCGCATATTCATCTAGTAATGATTTTGTCCTTTTCCTCCCATTTACTTCTGTTCTCTGAACATCTGGAAGTTCCTGTGAAGGAAAAAAAAATGAGTTATTGCTTAATCTGTTTCCAAGTTAATATTTGACTTTATGCATTCTTATGTCAGTGACATCCAAGTAAAATGCATTCCTATAAAAAGGAATAGAATAGCACCAGATAATTCCTAATGTGGTCTGTTAGGGACCAATATTTTTTTCTTTGCATCATGATAGAGGGCTCTGGCTTTTCTCTAACTTTCAGCTCATGATTTTTACCTTCCACTATTCAGGAAGTAGGGTAAGTTTGGAGGGGTTATGCATCTTCTGAGATAGTTTTTGGGGCTTTTTATTTTCAGCGCAGAAGGATCAAGGTCACAATGTATGTCCGAGTCTTCCATTATTATGGTGAAAGCCCTTGAAAGTTTCCTTGAACATTTGGCTGTTTTTGAGAGCTGGTCAAGAGAAAATCCCTTGGTAGGAATCTGCAGTTTGTAGACTGGTCTCCAGTATTTTGGACTGCAAGTTAAGTAGTTGCCACTAGATGACAGTATAATCTACTGATACGGTACCTAAATCAGCATTTCAATACATTGTAATACTGAACTTGTTCTTCGCACGAGCAGTTGATTAGAGTTTTTTCGCTGGATCCAGTCCAAACCCACTGGAATCCAGCAAAATGTGAAATTATCTGCTTTTTCTTTCCATGCTAAATGCTATTAGCTGGAGGGGCAAAAATATCCACAAGTCCTGGGCAAGTGCTAGAGGACGAGACTTGCAAGAAATAGACATTCCTAATTACTTAGATGTAATTAATTTCCGAATCTCTCCCTGAGCTCCTGTTAATGCTGCCTGGCATATCTAGTAGTTATTTGCACTGTGTGTTGTCCTCCTGGCTTGATGGTGCTTTTCTCAGATATCACTGAAGGAAAGGAAGTGGTGAATCAAGTCCCTTTTAGCTGCAGTACAGATAAGATTCACACCGAGGAAACACTGGCAAACTAGTGTAAAAAGAGAGTGAACGTATACTACTGTTTTTAACCTAGCCTGAGTCATGAATATATTCTCTTGTTCTTTTTTAATGACTTGTTTCTTGAAGAGTTAAAAAAAAGTGTTTCATGTGAAGTTGGACTTCTTGGATAAACAGAAGCAATGATTATCCTGGTATTCACCTCATTTGTTTCTCTGGCTTGTGCTCTTCCAGAATATTGGATAATATAAAAAAGCAGATAATTCAAGAAATCTTTTTTGCACTCTTTTAATATGTATGTTTACCTTTTTCAGTTGCAGCTTTGAAATTACATGTTTTTTTCAAAATGTATTGAGCTGGGACATAATGTAATGAATATGAGTTTGCTTGTGTGACAGAAGCAGCCTTGCTGTTACAGATGTGGTTGGGACAGGCACCTGTGGGTTGGTTTGCCTTCTGCTACACAGCTTTTACAGAAAGTATTACTTCAAAAGCCAGTGGACTTTTAGAGTTTACTTAATTACTGCATCTTTGTATGTAGCTGACATTTGTTTCTAGGCTGCTCAGTGCTGTGAAAAAATAAAATGCTCTATCACAAGAGCCAGCTGTCCCTCAGGTTTTCACTGTATCATAAAAAGCAACAAAGAATGCAGCCACCCAAATACTACAAAGTAAACCCAAGATTTTTTTTTTCCACTTTATAATTTCAGGTTTGTTCAGGAATTGTGCAACAAAAAGCAGTGAATAGCTAAGAAGTGTCACATGTAAATCTTCTGATGGGGATGAGAGTTAGCAGTACAATGAGACAGGCTAGGTAGTCTCCAGGAAGAGCTTCCATTTCCTAACATGATCTTTTGGAAGTCTACCTTTGCCTCCAAAGGTCACCTTTAAAATTTGCCATATGATGTGATACTGACAACAGCAGCCTCCTGTAAGACCATTTCCAGATGGAAGTCCTAGCCTAGCAATGACACAGAACACTGACACCAGTGCTCACCACTGTTTTGCTGTTTGTGTGCTGATTTTAAACCAGGTCCAGCAGGAGGGATTTGTAAAATATCTTGTAGCATATCTGTATGTGCAGACTGGGGCTGTGGGAGGAGTGCTCTGTGCCTTTTTATGCTTAAAATCAAGTTACTGTTACTGAAAGAACTTTGATGATGCATGAGACTGAGAGCAAGTGAAATGCAGGTCTGCATTTTTAACTTTTCTTTCAGAATGGAAAAAAAATAAGGGTCTGTATTTCTCCTCCTTGCCAGTTTCTCAGCTTCTTGTCTTCTGTTGAGATGCCACAAGCAATTCTGGGTACAGTGTCTGCAAGTGACTGAAACAGGGCAGTGATAATTTCTGTAGCATCATGTGCACAGACTCTGCCTTGCCCTAGGTGCCTAAACAATGCTTAGAAGAACATTTTTTTCTTGAAAAAGTCTAGCACAAAATTCTGGCTTAAAACATATAGTGACTGCAGCAAAAGGAAAGCATTTTCAAGCCAGAAGGCCACACACACAGTGGAAGGAAGGGGTGGGCCTTGATCTCTGAAAGTCTACTTGTCGCAATGCTGGGCTTTTCTTCTGTGTGAGCTGCAGCAACATATCATTGATCAGGCAGAAGAAAGATGTTGGCTGCACTAGAACAGGGGTCAGAGTTTTGCTTGTGCTTTCTGGAATGCCACAGTACCAAGGATTTTTTTAACTATTAGAACGAGTATTCAGTAAGTAACAGTGGGGACTTAAGGCAAGAACAGAGGCAAGAATTAGTAAATGGTGTGATATGATTCACAGTGTGTCTGCTTGTGCATTCATGGAGAGAGCAGAAGTGCTGGTATTATTTATTTTCATGAACAGTGATTTTCTTGATAGCACTCCTGAAGGTATTTCACATACCTGTCCTCACAACTCACCTGCTATTCCTGCAGGGAAATGCAACAAGCAGAGCTTCATCAAAAGAAAAATGGGTGAGAGCAGGATGGGAATTAGGCCAGCAGAATGTTTTCCCATCTTCAAGCACGTTTGCTTTCATGTGTGCATGCCACCCAGACTATTGAAGCCATCTGCCCAGCTCTGGTGCATGTGCCTATAGAACATTTCCCTCAGCTTCATCTTTAACCTACACACTAAAGTCTGAGAGAAAAAAGTAAGCTCTCATGCCAAGTGATGTTTGTAGGGATTTTAGAAGCTGGGAGAGAGCACTATCGCATGGCCTTGATGAGCCAAGTGTGCAGGTGGGTTGGAAGTAATTGAGTATGCTATAATGCTGGTGAATTTCTCAGTGGATTCAAAAGTGTAGATCCACACTATTGTAACTCGTGGTGATAGGCACATAAACCTCATTTTAAGAAAGTACTTGAAGAAAAGGCTTGTTTTATTGAGAAGCTGTGCTGTGTGTTGGTGCCTGCTGGCACCTGTAATGTAATGTTATGGGTCAGAATTAAAAGTCCAACAGATGAAGAAGCATCTTCCAGAACTTTCACTGCCTCTGGATTGAGCCAACAAGGCAGAAGTAATTCTTCTTGAAACAAGTAAGCAAAAATCAGACAAAGGAAGGAGACACCCCAAATAAAAAAAAAACTAAAGACAGACATTAAAATGTAGGTGGCCCAGTTTCTCAAAGTACCAAACTTTCCTGTTTTTAAGTGTTCCCTTGGATAGCATATGTTGCCTGAAGTGCTTGGCTTTTCTGTCATTTTTACATGGTGCATATCTTTAGATTTAGGTAGGGGTGCAAGGACAGATTTTTTTTTGAACTAGAAACATTTTCTACCTTTGCTTTACCTTCACTTGCATACATGTAAATCCTTACAGTGGGAGGGGACTGAGGAAATGTCCCACTATTGCCAGGTGTCCCTCTTGTTAACCTTGAATTTACTCTTCCAGCTAATTGAACCAAAATACATGTCACCATGCAGAAGAAAACATGACACCTTCCAAAGCCTATTAAATATGGACTAAAAGGCTGTCTACTTTTAAGTGGATGTGTAACACATCTTGACATGCTTCTCATTGAGGAGACTGGAGACTGTCTTTTGCATTCCTCATTCTGAAGCACAGAGGTGCCAAATTGCACTTATCTTGACCATATTGCTCTAAGAGTTCTGCTCTTAGAGTCCAAGCCCTGCTGGATCAACCAAATGCATGTGGGCTGTAAACCTTGGAATCAAAAGCCACACACAATCTCATGGGAAAGGCACAAGATCTCCCTGTTTCTGACATGTCATGAGAAGAAAGGTACAAGTTAGAGCACTGCAGATGAATGAGGAGCCACAAGATGTTATTGCTGGTCAGTGTAATAGGAGCAACTGGGGATGGCAGACACTGCTGTGGGAAGTGAGAATGTCCCTAGTTTCAGATTCTAAAAGCCCCATAACACAGCATTTCTGTTTCAGTAATGCTGCCCTGTATTAATATCTTCCTATTTATAGCCAAAGTCCTCACTCCCCCCCATCTCCCCTCCCCCCAAATATTCCCTGGAGAATGATCTAATCTAGCTTTAAATAACTGAAGTAAGAGTAATTTCATCATTTACTTTTGGAGATAATTGCTTGGCCTAACAGTAATAATTGTGAGAATTCTGTAGAGTTTGGTTCTTGTTGATGTTTGCAGACTGTATTCTGCAATTCTGTTCATAAGGGGTTTGCCACAGATTAAAGCATTCAGTTTTCTTGATGTTCAAATACACCAATTCCTGTGCCTTACAGCTTATTTCTAATGGTATTTAGGTGCTTAAATAGCCGTAATAACTGTCCCTCTATGAATACTCACAGCTAACAAGCCCTTCCTCTACTACACTGCCCTGGTACAATATTGTGTGGAATTATCCTACTTGCCCAATGGCCTCAGTCTTTTTTTTTTTGGCAGAAGACAAATGGCAGCATAGATAATCTGTACTATTTATGTCCAGGTGGAGCAAGAGTGCATAAGAAGGAGAGACTTTAATTTTTTTTTTTTTTTTAAATGTCTGTTGTTTTTGTTGAGGTTGAACGAGCAGGAGTTAGACTCATGTTCAGTATTATGGTGGTAAAACACTAGTGGCTGGGCCTCCTGGTCAGACTTTTTGTTCTTCAGAAGAAGTGCAGTGCTAAATGGACAACCCCTTATCTCTGTAGTAGTTAGTGGTGGTTGCTTTAAGCAGTGATGCCACACTTTTTGGACAATGGTCCACTGTGAATCCTAAAATACAGATACATGGATCACATCCATTTCTTGCAGGTAAGTGTCTGTACACAGGCTTTTCATTGAAAATACCAACTTGCTGATACAATCCCATTAGCTCGCTAAACATCGGCTACCATAATCTTTCTTCTCAGTCTGCACCAGAGGAACAAAACAGCCAGAATTACAGGCAGAATTTTTCTGGTTTAAAACCAAAAGAGATAGGGTTGTCTCCTTTACTAAGGCCAAAATTCACTCTTAATACAAATAGCATTTTCTCTCATCTCAGTGAGCAAGATTTCAGATGCTCAGAAGGATCAAGTTCTGTTACTGATTTTAGTAAAGGGCTTATTTAGGTAGCAGGGGTAGCACAAGTTGCCTGTAACCCAAGAGAATGGTTCCTTAGCTGCAGTTCTTTAGGAGTTTCATGACAGAATTCATGAAAAAGTAGTCTTCTATTTGAGCCCCAACTGAAGAAACAGATGAGTTTTGGCCAAAGGCCAGTGTTTTCGGAATTGTTGATCAAAGATAAGTTTTATCACAGTTGGTCTTTAAAAAATACTGACATCTCAGACAAAAAAAATGAGCTAAAACAGATGGAATGTAAGCCCTTACAGTTTAAGCTGATCTGGCTTTTTCTTTCTTCTTCCTCCTCTTTTTTTTTTCTTTTTACCCTGTGATCACAAATACAAAATGATGGAGGCAATACAGGTGTAAAATTTATTATAACTACCAAACTCTTGAGGGTCTTTAGAGAGCAAAGTACATACAAAACCTGCATTTGACCTTAACCATTACTTGTTCCTGTGGTGGTTGGGAATGATTAAGTCATTTTTAATGTAGTGGAAGCTGGGGTCATGCTCCACTTCTCTTAAAGCTCTTTAAAGGACAAGCTGCTATAATTACTGTAATAAATGTTGTAACCTATAGAAAAGTGCAACCCATAGCAGACATGCTGCTCGCAAAAACACCCAAGTTCTGCTCTGGGCACACGTTCTGGATTGTCACTGGCTGAAGCACTGTAGTGAGCGTAGCAGCTATTAGGAGAGGAGAAAGAATATGTAGGAAAATGTAGACATTGCTGTTAACTACATCAGGCTTTTGGCCCAGACAATTTCTTTTTCCATTAATATTGAGGCCATAGAGTCACATATTAGAACCATGTACAGATTTAGGTCAGAAGGGACCTCTGGATGATGTTTGGTCCAACCCCCTGCTCCACGCAGACCTAACTTTCAAGTGAGATCAAGCTGCTCAGAGCTTTTCCAGTTGTGTTTTGAATGTCTCTAAGGACAGACAGATTGCACAGTCTCTCTGTGCAGCCTGTTCCCATTCATAACCACTCTCACTGTGGAATGTTTTCCCCTTATGTGCAATCAGAATTTTTGCAATCCTACTTAGCACTTTCTTCTTAAAGCCCTTTCTTGATTTTTGAAAAATGCAGTCAACTTCAGACTTCTCAAGCTACTTTTCTTTTTATAAGAGGAATGTCATCTAGCAAGGAGAGAAGCAGCATGCCAGTTGACATATATAACCATTCACACAATCTAGGGTTTGAATTCTATGTATCAAAAGCCCCATGGAACATTCATTATGACTTCCGGTGGAAAATCTGTAACCCCAAATATATTAATAAAAGCAATCAGTAAAACAATTGCAAATAGCACACAAGCTCAGGAAAAAAAAATTTCTTGCTTCATGAGTGGGGAAGTTGTGAGGGAGAAAAGGCCCCAGCACAGGAGTCTATTGTTTGCAGCCCATTCTGATTAGGAGTGAGCACACTGGAGTCAAGGGGAGCCACATGCAGGTCCTAGAAGGAATAAATTTGACTCAGAAAAAGGGGTTTATATTAAAAACCTTTGGATTTCTGTTTTTTAGTTGGTCATTTATTTGTGATTAAAATTTAACCCTTCAAATTAGTAATTGATTTCTGCAGTAGTCATGCTAGCCTATGTTTCTTTTTGCTGTGACAGTTTCAGGAATATGTTGCTTGAACACTGGCACAAGGAAAAGGAGGAAGTTCTGGCAAATCAGTGGCAAATGAAGAGATGGCAGCTTGCAAGAGAAATTGTACAAGGACAAAGTGATCTTTTAGGTGGGTGACTGCAGAATAAAAGCTATGTAGATGACACACTGAAAAAAAACTCAATGGATTTACTGTCAAAACCAACAGACATGAGAGTGTGAAATTTTTTCCATTTCTGTTTCATCTGGTGAAAAAAAAATATCCTTTTCCAGTGCAGGATATGTGGAACGTGATAAGCAAAATGAATTTGAAAAGTATTGTAAAATACACAGGCTTGACTAGCACTGTATTTTAAATCACCTATTTATTTCCACTATAACTTAACTCAGATTCTGATGTGCTTTTTTTTGAAATTCATTATGTCAACATAAGTAGGTGCAGCTTATAATCACTTGGATGGTTGTTATTTTTTAGCTGTTTAATTCATTGACTCACATCCGGCAATAATTCATGCAAAATGGGCTCTGAACTCCTTTCCAATATGCAGATTTGTGTGCAAATGAGCGTTACCTATGGTGTTCATACTGAAGCATTTTTCTTTGATGTACATTTCTGACATTCTGAGATTGTAAAGAAGAAAATAACTTTAAAAATTTTAAGAAACCTTAATTGAAGTTAACATAAAAGAAGATACATGGTGTTAATTGGTCTGTTTCAGGCATAATTTGTGCCTTTGAGACCATGTCCCTTACCCCCCGCCAAAGTGTCAAGACTCACATCTTTAATTCAACAATCTTTGTATTAATTACCTCTGGATAAGGTAAGCTTTGATTGGGAGTCCTTTATTGTAAAATTACAGTACATTGCCTGCTTTAAGATAAATAAATTAGGGTTGAACTTGAAAAAAAATCTCATCCAACTGTGAATGGGAAAGTGCATTTGAGTATCAAATGCTAGATGAAAGAACGCTTTTTATCAGACTTTCTTACTAGGGGAAAAGTGTTTTCTTTTAGTTCCTCTTTTTTCATTGTTTTTGCACATTGAAAAATTATAGCTTCAGATGGAAATATTTGGGTCTTTGGGCTGCCAACACTTTCCTTCCAAAAGGTCCCTTTCTGCCTCATGGCATCTCAGCATTCTCCTCTGAGAAGAATTCCCAGTATTTGGTCCACTCATTTGTCACAGAGTAATCAGTGAACTATGGATGGCATTCCCTCCTCTGCTGCTCACTATTCCCACTTCTTAATTGCATCTAGTTGACTGTCAGTTAAGGCCAAAACTGATTTTGCTTTCAGGGATGGAAGGATTGAAGAGGGTTTTTTCCCCCTCCATGTCACCTGGATGTGTTTTGGGGAGTAAGTGTTACAAGTTCTGAGTGGTACAAAAGCAGCCACATGGACAAGAAAGCTGCCAGAAGTACAGGCAGACTAAAGTCAGCTTGTCTACCTATCCCAGAGGAAGACTACCCATTCCTGGCTTTGCTGTGATGGAGCTGCAGAGCTGAATTTGGATGTTGGGGCTTGGGTGCTCTGCAGATAGTATGCTTTTTGTATGGATTATGCTGGCTGCAATATGATGCCCTCACATATGCTTTCAATGCAACTAAGTGGTTTGAACAGCTATTGTTGAACGTTGACAGAGCTTTAAAGCCCATAGGCTCAGTTCTGACCTCAGAGATGCTGGTGTGACTCTTTTGAATCCATAGGATGTGCTGTGTGCCTTGTGTTCCTTTCAGGGTTAATGCACATTGTTCCATGAGTGCTTATCTGAGGGAAGCAGAGACTGATAGCTGTAAAACTAGGTGTGCCTGTGTGAGGGTGTTAAGGACACTTACTGTAATATTTCAGAGCTGACACCTGAGTGATTTCAGCTCTAGTGTCTCTCAGTAAAGACACACTAGCTGCTCTTCAAAAGATTTGCAGCATATACATAAAAGACTGGAAGATACAGGTCCAGGTTTTGTTCTTCACATAATTTTGGGCATAGTCTCTCTTCCCTTCTGGGACACCTCGGTCAGTGCAGAGCTCCCACATTTGCCCAGTTAGCACAGAAGGTGTGACAATGATAAAGGGATGGTGGCGGCTTCACTTTTACCACCTGAGCTGTCAACTGCCTCAGTAAGCCAGGTTTTACCCCGTTTTTGCAATTATGGTTTTGGTCCTTTATTTGCATTGAAATCAGCTGAAATGAAAGATACCCAGCAAGAAAAAGGCCAGAAGAAATTTTGTTGTATTAAAAGCTCTAGAAATACTGAGACAGAAAATACTGAGACACCTATTCCACCCTCCCCTGCTCTGGGTGGGGAATTGTACCAACAAAATGTCGAAGTCACTGTGGGATCTTGACCCAAGAACTGGTTGTACACTACTTTCTCATTGCACTAGGCCACTGTGATTTTCATCCTGCTACATTTTTCCATCCCCTAGAGGCAGACTTGTCAAGAAGCCTTTTGTCTGGCACAGTATTTTCAAATCCAAACTCTGATAATTATCTGTGGTTCTGCTGCTGACTTGAAAGGCAATTGCTAGGCATCGAATCCACATTCCCTTCAGTACTAAAATTAAGATTAAGGGGCAGAGGCCTTTCTGTGACTGCTTCTCTCTCCAACACTTGACACCAAATGCACATGTGAGGCTGACCGTCAAAGATAAATGAGTTCAATAGAAAAGAGGAGACACATACTTGGATCTCAGTGAAATTCAGTACAAATCAGTAGAAAGTACAACACAAAGGCTTTGCAAGGCAGACTGCTAATCAGAAGAGGTGAGTATTTTAGCATATTTAAATGAGGAAAGGGCATGCACTAATCAAACAACATACTCCAGAAGTACTGACAGAGCAAGGGAAAGAATGCTGCTTAAAACTTTTCAGCACGGATGAAGGATTTTAAAAATATAATTAAATATGATGATCTAGGTTTACAGGAAGATAATGAGGTAAGTAACAAATATGTCAAAACTAAAGTATCAAATACTGTAATTATGTTTGGTACAGATTAGTTGCTGAAAAAGTTTCCCCATTACTGCACTATATCTGTCAGAAAAGCATATCCAAATAATAATGGGTTTTCTTTTGATTTGCTTTATTTAGCAAAAAGGTGCTATGTGGTAACTTTCCAATAGCTTTCATGGGATGAATAAGAATTACATCATGACCCTGCTAGGATTCTTCATTATAAATTGGTGTGAAATACACATAAGTGACAAAAAATCATTTTTTACATGCGATATTTTAAAAGCTTTCACATCATCTAAGCAGATTGTTTTGAAAGTACCTTTATTAAGTTCTCTTACAGGCTTTGTCTTTCTTCTACTGTTGTCTTTCTTCTGCAGCCTGGGTTGCTGTCACATTCATTGACATTTCTCCTTCACAGCAGCTATATTTTTTGTTAATCAATCAGGAAAGAGAATTAGTTTTACATCAACATTTAAAAGGGATATTTTCTTAAAACCTCCCAGGGAAAAAAATACCTTTTACTGAGAATTATACAAAATGTACATGCTTCCTAGGCCAATAGATCGTTGCCATATGAGTATAACAAAGGTTATTTAGCAGTCATGGGTTTTCTTTGGGAATATATCCTTCACAGAAGCAGTTCTCTAAGGAGATGAGCTTATTTTAAGCTGATATTCATTAGAAAGCTACTAAGCCGCTAGAGACATTCTGGATACAAAATAGGATATCTGGCTTATATTTTCTTTTGCAGGTAATAAGAGATAATATCTGTAATCATGATCAGAATCTTTGCTTTATTACTCTGATAGATTATATTGTGTCATATGATACATTGAGATTTTTTTTCTCTATTTCTTTAAAAGAGTATTTTAATGGATTTTAAGCACCTGCAAGCGTGAGACTTATAGCTTCAAGACTGGTGTCTTCCTCCACTTATGGAAAAATGTCTCCTTCTGGTTATTACCTGTATTTGCTGCAGTTGCTTGTCAAGGGTTTAAATTATCTGCTTTAAAGACAAAATTTATGTTTTCATTGTCTTCAGTAGAAACTGGATGAAGGCTGCATACCTTGACAAGTTACAAGGGAGTTAGATATGATCTTTTGAAGGTAAGAGGGGGTATATGTTTAATTTGTTTCTGGATATTTTGGTGAAATATGAATCTTCCTTGAGGTACAAACAGTTGAAGAAAAAACTAAGCATTGAACAGAAGAAATACATGACTGTATGTATTAAACAGTGAGACTCATCATGCTAAATACTGGATAAAGATGATAATTTAATTGGATAGAATATTTGAGTTCAGAAAAGAAACAGAGAAAGAATCAGGAAGATTTTGTCAAGATTAAAAAGAAATTATTGAAAAAATTGAGAAATGATAGTTTCAATAAAAAATAAAGAATCCAGGAGCAAGAGTGCTTGCATATACAAAATAATCTCTTCTGTGATAAAAATGGTACAATCATATGTGAAAGGAGACTTGGGAAATATATCTTTTCAGCTGTATAAAAAAAAGCTTTTGGCTTATCATTTTTGACACTGTGGATACAGTGGGAAAAGATCAGAATGGTATCTGCAGGGACAACACAGTACAGTCAGGGATTGACTAAAAGGTAAATTCTGCTCTTTCTCCTTTATGTTTTGGGTGGCAGGATTTCACTGTCTGTGGCCTCATTCCACCGTACTTTCAGTCATGCAGAAGGGCTAGCAGTGGCAAAATAAAGGGAGGCATTACCTAGAACTTCAGTGCCAAAACTGTGAAGATTTCTGTTTTCTAGACAGAGTGACAACAATTCTGCATCAGGGCAGGAGTATTATAGAGAAATATAAAGGAAAAGGGGAGCCCAAGACTGAAAAGCTGCACAACCAAAGAGGGAATATATTGCTTCTCTGTGGCTTTGGGTTACTGACAATGACAGACTTCTCCCAAAGCCTTTGCCTTTTCTTTAATTTTTTTTTGTAGACATGGAGGTGCTATTGATTATGTACTTGTGTCTTGAGCATTGCTATCAAGAGATAAAACATATATTTGATATCTCATATCTCCAGCTCCTGGAGATATGAGTGTTCCTGGAGAGTTCTTGTCCTTGTCTTGCCATAAGTTCTCTCTGAAGGTCTCGGGAGCCATTTTGCCTCTCATTTCCTTGGTTTGCCTTTTGCCACATTTAGAAGACAGTTGTGTGTTCATACAGCTCTCAGTAAAAGGGCATCTTGCTGAGGAATTTTAGAAAGAGCAACAGCCAATTACATTTTCCAGAGTGGAGTATTCTATCAGGATGGAGGAGTGGGGGGGAAAGCACTGTGAAATTACTCTGGATTTGTATTTAAAAGAGAATACTAAAGATTTGGATTTTTTTTCTTCACATTCTATAATATAATTGTTCACCTCACCAATACTCCAACAGAAATGGGAGAGGTAAAAGCAAAAATCTGCAGTACTTTGAAAGTTTTTGCTTTGCTGCTGGACAGCTTGTCCAAAAGAATGAAGAATAACTGGTGGAGCTGACTATAGAAGGTGGAGAGAGGAAGAAGCTCAAGTGGGTTCTGTTGTAGTACACAACAACCAAAAGTTGGTTCCTTGGCAATATAATTATTCACATATATGCACATGATTTTTATTTTTATCCATTTGTCTCAACAGGTTTGTCTTAACTCTGGACCTCCGTATATATAAAGGTATGTACAGGTATACAAATGCAATTCAATTCCTCTGCTAATGTTGACAAGTGCCCATCCTCATTAGGGTGAAGATGAATGAGTAACAAGTACTACTAGCCTTCAATGGTGAACATACCTATCTTTGATGCAGAACCATGGAGATTCTTGGAGGCTATCCCTGTGTTGCCTTCTGTGAAATGTCCTGTCTGTCAAGGAACATGCCCTAAGATGAGAGCAAGGTTCTGTAAAGGGGTATTGCAACATCCAGCAGTTTCCTGGTCCAACAGTAACAGTCTTAATAGCTTTTTCCTGCACAAAACTGAAAATCTGGTGTTTTTTGACGGAACTTCCTCCCATATTACTGACAGGTAACCATTTGCACAGTTACAATCCTGTGACCTAGCTGCTTAGAAACTTCTCCAACACTGCAGCGTGACAACTTTAATGAAATTACCACCAGTATGAAAAATCTGTCTGGCAAATTACTACGTATATTATGATGAGGTGACTCAGGATGAGGTTTTCCTACAACAGATTTACAATTAAATAAATTAAAGGGTAAAAGAAGATAAGGGATTTAATGGAGAAAGATGTGATTTTCTATAAGTGGGACATTCAAACTTTGTGTGGATTTGGAGACAATGTTCTATTCCACCCTTTATAAGTATTTTTTTAAAATGTTCTCATAATAGTTCACATCCCAACTATTTTTACTATTTGTAAAAACCAATACTACTGAGCTGTAATTGAATGAAGATGCGTGGGATCACTGAGTCTGAGTGAGCAGGTCTTTAAAGATTCACTGAAAAACTCTCTAATCTGCCTGTAATCAAATTAGACTGCAGCACTGTAGGACCTGCTCAGTGGTGCAGTGGAGTAATTGGAAAAACTCACTTATTAGGCAAACATCTGCATATAACATTACTATTCCAGCAGTCACCAAGATGAGCAGCTATTCCTACCAATGACTAAATCTGCAGAATTCATAGAATAGTTTCAGCATTGATTATCAAATCCAGATCTTTTTCACTGCTATTTACAATAAAGCAAAAAGGATGAGTGATTCATTTTCATGACGCACTTCTTTTGGTCCACCTCCAGACCAGAAACTTCAGTTATTCAGTATGTTATTTAAGCACCTGCTCAATGAGCCCTGAATGATGCAATACAAGGATGCCATCAAGATGTATGTTAAAACACCATTTGCTTCCCCTCACAGTGGTGTTCTCATTTCTTTATGAAATATTTAAGGGGTGCATGGTGTTCTGACAGCATATTAAAGCAATATCTTCTTTGATGATGTAATAACTGTTAACAGCTTAACGCTCCCATAACCAGCTAGTAATGGGAAGGGTATGTTGGATTCTACTA
This sequence comes from Hylia prasina, assembly GCA_013397195.1. NCBI lineage: Eukaryota > Metazoa > Chordata > Aves > Passeriformes > Sylviidae > Hylia > Hylia prasina. The sequence continues at coordinate 743,320 of VYXD01014206.1, forward strand.
GTTTTGAAGTGATGTCAGCTAAAGATTTGTAGGATCATAGTTTTCCTTGGCTTTTTAAAATATCTCCATCTGGCACGCTTTATATTTTATTCTACTCTGCTTTGGATTGTAATTCTGCTGTGCTTTGTGACTTGCCTTGCAAGATCTATGCTGTTTTTGCCTTGACTTGACCTCTGTCTTGATAACCCTGGACTGGTCTTTAAGGATTCGAGTTGCAAACACAGGACCTGTTGCCATCCTTCATTAAACTTTGAATCCTTCAAGTGCTTCCTGACTAATACTGTGTAAAATACTGCTCACTGAGCATCTGACTTGTTTCCATTGCTGAGACATGGGAAGTTTTTATGCTTACTGCATGTTTTGAAGGTTGTCAGTGATGCGTTCAGCCAACTTGCAACCTGATTCTGTAAAGTTATAATGCTCAAGTCCCACTCTGGAATTGATGTATTGTGTAGTTAAAATCGCTTAACTTTGTCATCCCTCATGAATTCTACCATATTTTAAAAAACCCATAATATCTGGTCTTACAGAGAAGTGGGGAACTTTCTTAATATTTGTGCAGCTCTTAGAAGAACATGACATGGGAAGCAAGCTCAGGAGGGAGTAATGCTACATATTGCCAGTGTTTGTTCTGTTTTGACTCTGAAGGCTGAAGCTAAGTGCCACTTAGGCTAAAAAGATGCTGTATTTTAGAAGATTCAAACATTTCAGATATTTACTACACTGCCCAAATGCTGATGAACAAGATGGGTAGAAAGCAATGGATTACTAATCATTCAGAGAAACTTTTTTTTAGGAATGAAGCAACAGCTATTCAAAGCCTGCTTGAAACCTGGAATACTTCACAAAAATACATATGAAGTTTTGCCACGTGTAAAAGGGAAAATCTCAGAAATGGCTGATGAGCTTTTGAAAGAGGCTAACAGCTCTTAAAAGTGTCCCATGGCTTTTAAAAGTGTCTCAAATTGAGCATGTTCTCCACAAGACAAGTTAGAAAAAAGGTATGTTTTTGTCTTCTGGTATGAGAAAGGACTACCAGTGGGATGGGAATCTTTCTGGCGAAGCTTATAGCTGAATGTGAAAACAAACCTATTTCTGCTCATATGTGGCTCTTGCACTGGTGATATCAAAGTGTTCAAGGCATTGAACTCACATCTTTTCGTGTCCAGACCACCACACTATATTTTTAAGGGATCTTAAGGATACAGGTGCCAAAGTTGCCATAAAACCTTGGTTTTTATGACTTAATGAACTCTAAAGCTGTGGGACTGTATGTCTGATGAGTGAATGTCCTTGCTGGCAGGAGCACTTTCATTCAGATATACTTTCTGGTTCCACTGAAATAAGCAGATGTTTAAATGTTGATTTTACTGTGTGGCGTACCTCACTTTTTTCTTGTGAATAGTTTGAAAAATGTTAATGAATTCTTACAATGTTTTCTGGTTGAATTGAGAGAGTTCACAAAGAGTATACCTCCTTAGTGTTAGTAAAGTCTGGTCTATTAGCACTGAGAATTTCTTTGACTATATCTGCTACAGGAAAATTGTATGAGAAGAACATGGAAAAAAAGAATGCATTGATGAAGATGACAAAAAATGTTAATGTATTAAATTCTGCAAAACATACTTGATTGAGAAAATTCAGTTCTAATTTAACAGCTTGATTGCTGACTGAGAGAAGACCTTTTGTTCTGGTGAACAAATGAGGAGGAGCAGTTTTACAAACAAAGCAGACAGACACTGCATTTGTTTCTTTCTGCTTGTGGTGACTAATTAAAGATTCTGTTTATCTTTTCCAGAAATAATGCAATCAGCTCCAGGTACCTGTAGTTAAATTGATTTCTTAATTTTGGACAATAGACAAGGAGGAAAAAAAAAATCATATTCCTGCTTGGGAGAAAAAAGGAGCAAGAAGGACTATAACCTTCTGTAGACTCTGCAACACCAGGAATTTCAGGAGATCCTTAAATGAGCAAGAGCTGTTTTACAGTGCTAGGCAGAACATTGCTGGTCAGGAGACAAGAAGAGTTTAGTACTGCTTTACTTCTAGAAATGAGATAACTTCACTAACATCTTCGAGGACAAGGAATATGGATTTTCATATATTGACTGGGCAGTAGCAAAACAATTCTGTTTCCTGCCTTTCCAGACTGAAAGTCAAGTATGTTGAGGTCTTTCAGCTGGCAGGTGCATTTTTTTTCCCAAATAGTACAGCTGATAAATGCACCTCTGGTTCTGCTTACTGCTATGGGTTCATCATGGTGACCTGTTTAGTTCAATTTCAGTTAGCAAGATATGAATGCAGCAGGGATAAGAGAAGGGAGAAGGCTGGAGAGGAGGTGCAGAAGTACAGAAGTAAGAACCAGATGTCAAACCGCTCATCCATGGGATTTTTATTGTTCTTTATTTTTTTTAATGTTTTTATTGTTTATTATTTGATGCGTTTCTCTGAGTGATGTGGTAGGTTCAGATTATGTAGAGTTTAGGCTTTTATTTAAAGGGAAAAATATGAAATATTTCTGCTCTAGCCAAAAAGATACAAACTTTTAAAAGTAAACAGGTCCAGCCATCACTCTTTCTGAGTGGACACACCAGCTAAAACAATGCCTCAAAACACAAAATTCCATTCTCGGCTCTCCGAACAGTGAACTTAAAAGTCAGAGGAAGAATGAATTATGAGAAAGTGTGAGTTACTAGGAAAACTCTACATTCAATAGGGGCAAAAGGAGGAGTAAAAGACAGGGACTGAGTATAAGAGGCAGAAAATCCCCTTGGAGAATAACTGAGCACCAAAAAGTCCACAATAACAACAATTCTGAATGGATACAGTCCTAAATCACAGCTAAGATAGTGACTGGGTACTGGCAGTGCTAACCACAGATCCCTAGTGTTCCTTAGTGTTCATGACTCTACAGGGCCCAACATGCAGCTGTTTGTCATGTCAGTCATTTCTCTTCCTTATATCAGGTGCTGTGCTGTCATCTCTTGCTGGGGGAGTGTCACAGATCTTTTGAGGAAGGGTAGGAGTGTACAGTCAAATGAAGAAGTAAACCTTCTGTGTGCCCTTATTCTTTCTCTTTTCTTTCTGTCCCCATGGAACTGGACAAAGCTAGTTATTTTTTCATTCCTGAAGCTCCTTTCTATGTTTATGGACACGAGGACCAGTACAGAAGCCACCACTAACACATGGCAAGTTCATCTGTATTTAAACAGCCTGAGTGAGCTATGACCAGCAACATTCTGGTAGCTGAGGGGTTTCAGTGGGAGCCACCAGGGCTCTGTATATTGTGCTCAAAGATGGATGCCAATCCTTTGGCAGGCAGCACTCTCAGCATAATCTCTATATAGTCTGCACACAGCCCTTAGTTCCAAGTGTTGTAATTCAACACCTCCTCCAAGGGGGAGGACATTTTAAATCACATAGTTAAACCAATTCAAAGAATTTTTTTTTTCCCCTGTTTGGTTGGGTTTTAATTTTTTTTTAATTAACACTCTGTTTGGAGACATTAGTGATCATGTGGGTCATATTTACAAACTCTTGCCCATACTCACCAGGATTAGAAAATGGGTTACAAAGTAAAGTGAAAGCTTAGATTCTAATGATATAATTCCAGGAACTGAGCTTTCAATAAAAACACAGCTATAGAGCTTGTGCAATTCAAATATCTGTGAGTCCAGGGAGGAATACATAATTCAATGTGTGCCTCTTCAATCTTCATTTTGGGGTCTTCTAACTCTGTGTTGCCCCACACTCAGAACCTTAGGTGCTGGATCGAGCCCTAAGCCTGATTCCTTTAATCATGTACTTATTACTTTGCCTCTTGCACTAACACAGAATAGTAAGTTTATTGCATAAACATCTCACTTGAGGGTTTGATTACATTACATTTACTCCTTTAACTATTCCTTTACTGCAAGGATTAGGCCTCAGAAATAAAAAGAAAATCAAAGTAATGTCAAGAGCAATTTTCACTGAGGTCAGGGTATCCTCTTAGTAGGGCAGAACCAGCATTGGGATGATGCAGGATGCAGGATGCTGGCCACCATCATATATGAAAGTATCTCGTGTGCTCCTTCTGGAAGATAACTTATTTTAAATACATATCAGGGGACATCCAGACATCATACATGCTGATCTATATTCCCATTATGTCTTCCCACTAACAAGAAATATTATCCACAGAATTGTTATAAAGATCTATCTTTCCAAAATTCTTTTCCTTTAGGTTATGTTCTCATAGATTCAGAATGGTTTAAGTTGGAAGGCTCCTTTTAAACATTATCTAGTCCAACACCCCTGCAATGAACAGGAATATCTTCAACTAGATCAGGTTGCTCAGAGTCCCATCCAACCTGACCTTAAATGTTTCCGGAGATGGGGCACCTACCACCTCTTTGGACAACCTGTTCCAGTGTTTCACTTCCCTCATTGTAAAAGATTTATTTTTTATATCTAATTTAAATACATCGTCCTTCATTTTAAAACATTTATTCCTTATCCTACCATAACAGGCCCTGCTAAAAATTTGCCCCTCTCTTTCCTATAGCTCCCTCCAAGTACTGGAAAGCTGGAATAGGATTTTCCCAGAGCTTTCTCTTCTCCAAACTTAACAATCCCAATTTTTTTTTCAGTCCTGAGTGAGAGAGTTTTGCCCATCTTGAGGGAGAAACAAGAGCAGAAAAGCAAACTGTGCTACCAACTTGATGCAAATGACCCTGTGTGCCTGCTAAGGAAACCAGTCCTGAGCTGGGTCTGAGCTGGCCTGTATGGGAGACAGAAACTGGATCCCAGGTATGAGGGAGTAAGGGAGGAAATGGATGCAAACAGGGTTGCATGTGACATATGGTTCCTTTTGCTTTCGGTCTAGCAGAAGTTTCTTAGTGGATATGAAGTCCTGTGCCTGATTGTGTAAAGCACATTAGCATATGTCTCTGCAGTGGGTTTCTGTGGCAGAGTTCCAGTAATTACTGTTCATTAGTATTCATTAGTACCAGGTCTTGCCTGATCTTGAGTTCATGTTGAATCAGCACTGCTGTAACATTTTTGATATGGGCTGGATGTAGAGGTCAGCATGGAGGCATTAATTAGGCCTGGTAGTCAGAAGTTATTTTCATGGCTCTTCAGATAGGGTTTGTTTCAGATACACCATGGCTTTTCCTTCTGAAGTGGAAAGCACACATGTAAAGTGGAGCAGTGGTGAACCTGACACTCAACTGCTTGTGAATGTAAAAGCAAGGATTTAAAGAAAGCCCTAAACTTGCTCTCTCTTAACAGTGACCTGTTAAAAAATTGGCAGGGGTTTCAATGACTTTTCTTGTTGCTTTCCTTACTGTTGCAGCTTAGGAATGTTGACACTGAAAAGAATTTAAAAGTGCAAAATATGGATAATAATGTGATTTGTATTGCTGAATGATCATTCCTCTTTTGGTCAGCTATGGCTGATAATAATGTAACCATGAGCTTCTAGGGTGTACCCTCTGACCTCTACAAAAAGAAGAACATTGAACAACAAACCTACTTGCCTCTTTTTAAAAACAAAAAGAGGGAAAAGATTGTGTTAGAATAGTTGCTACATTTAAACAGATAATTTCAAAGTGCTTTTGGAACCCAGAGGTACTTTTGAGAGTTTACAAGTGAGGAAGGATTGAGTAAAATCTGAACATGGGTTTGCCTTTTTGTCTTGTATAGTTAAAGAAAGTGAAATTATTTCAATTTCTATTTTTCATAAAGAAAAATATATTTTCTACAGATATCTTAGACTGTACATTTATCTAAATGCACAGCTCTATTTACCTTTTCTTTACTTCAACAGTCTGGAAAATCATGATCCTCAACACACAAATCCTTAGTTCTAGTAATATCCAATCTCAGTAGAATGTTACTCACCTGGGAAAGAAAAGGTATACAATGATCCATGCACTGAAGCGTTCAGCCAAGGTATTGTCTTTGTCATAGCCAATGCATCCTTTAGCTGAATTTAAGCCTACAATTCAGTGATACAACTGGTGAGATGACAGTCTTTTACATTTCAGTATCACAGTAATTGCCATTACTTGGGAATTACTCCAAAGAAATCTGGCTGAAGAATGGCAGGAGAAAAACTTTTTTTCAGACTTCCTCATCTTCCATAATGATGAATAAAATATTTAAGACAGAACAGGAAAATTTCTCCTGGTAAAGGAGATGCTGAGGTTGGGACTGCTCTCCCCATAAAATCTTGTCTTTCTACGTAACAACACTAATAGAGTTGTAGATCTAGTTACACTTCAAAGTAAAAAGCACAAAGTCCTCTCCTGCTTGGAATAATCAAAAGATTCCAGATGATGACAACAAGACTAGACAGTCTTTAATGCTTCCTGGATTCCTTTAAATCAGGTTCTTTTTGACATTCTGCTGCTCTTTTTCCATGTTATGGATCTTGGTAAACTGCTAAAATGTGTCCCCAGTGAATTGGGCAAATGGGCCTCTGACCTGACCCAGCATGGTCACTCTTATGTTCTTGTAGTACGACTCCAGATAGATCATATTGAGATCCTGATGGCAAAACGTTTCTACATCATTTTCAAACTGAAAGAGGATGAAGCAGGTACTACCATGCAGAAAGGCCTTTGTTTTAAATGAAATCAAGACAAAGCATGTAGATTAAGAAAGTGCAAAAATAACACCTCATGTAGTAAAGATACCTCTGTCAGTAGCATGGAGTGCAGGAAAAGTCACTGCCTGTACCTGGAACCTTTTGAAATATTGCATGATGTAATATCAGAAACATTAGAAATAAAGATGAATGATTTTATTGCTTCAAGAGATCCAAGTACCTCCATGAACCTAAGCAGACCAGAGCAGAGGTATGTTTGGTGAAGGAGCTGGAGAGATTTGCAATCCACGCTAAGAAGGGGGATGAAAAAGCACTATCACATCCTGTTCCTGTTCAGCCTGGTTCCCCAGCCTAAAAAATCTGGCACCCTCTGGGGTGACCTTTGGCACCAACTGGTTTATAGCTCAGACTCACACATCTGTCTCCAGAGCCGAACACCTCCTGGGCCTCACCTTGCCCTTCACCAGAAATGCACACGCTCTGGATCCCAGCTGAACTGGATACTTTTCACTTCCAAATGATTTAAAAGGAGAGACAATCCTCTTTTAGAGCTTCAATGGGTGAGATTCTTCCACAATAATTCTAAGTCCTCTTTGCAGATTAATGATGTAAACTTGATTGAGACACACTGTGGAACACAGATTAATGACCTCCCAGTACAGTTTCCCAATACAATTCACAGGTTCTCTTACTTGCGTGTCATATGCAGACTGGCCTCAAAATAGATATGCTTTGAGCCAGAACATTTAAAGTCAAGTAAGTCTGAAGTGCACAACCATTTTTTAGGATGTTTTGCTAGGAGTTATCTGATTATGAGGCAATATGAATATTGCAAACGCAACCCTTTCCTCCTGTAAGAAAATAAAATACAGACTCCACCAAGTAAGAAATAGCAAGCCTTTTCTGCCAATTAAAAAAATTAAAATTCTCTTTATCTAAAGATATGAAACAAATTAAGTTCAGTGATGGCACATTCCACATAGAGGGCTCCTTTTCTTCCTTGTCATGCTTGGCATCTGGTTTTGGGATCCTTCTGATGTGATAGTCCTGTTGCAAGAGAATTGTTTCTAGTTCAGGGAAAGAATGATGCGTCTTTAATAAACAAACCTGGGAGCTAATACAAATCCATGTTGACAAATGCTTGTCAAGAAGAAAACCAAAGAAACAAAATCAATACATAGTCTTGCATTAAATCACATTGTTTACAGATAGATCTCCTGAAACTTTTTTTTTTTTTGTTTACTAAATAGCTGTCCCTGATTAATTTAGGATAAACCAGAATTTGGCTTTATTACAACAGAAGTTTTTTTTAAAAAAGTTTACAGCCAACCTCTTCAAATATTCTGTCGTTTTTAAGGAAAAAAACATTCCTCCCAGCCTTCCTTATTCTGACACCATTTTACTTTAGAAGATCTCAAAGTACAAGTGAATACATGACACTTGCAGTGTCTCCAGTGTACACATTTTACGTTTGATTTATGACATTACTATATAGGTGCACTTGACAGCTTTCAGATTGAAGCAGAGACAAGAGAGCTTTAAAGTGAGATGGGTTATCTGGGTAAATCTATCAAGGGTTCGTCCTGGGAGAACAAGGAGAGAGGCTTTGTAGAGCCCTGCTGTGTAGCAAGCCTCCATGCTGAGCACATCCCAAGCTCCCTGACAGTTGCACTCAGCCTTCACTGTAATAACGAATAAAAGGGAGCTCCCTGTAGATTACAGATCTTCCGTGTTTTGACATTGACCTTAATACATAATTTAACCACAAAGCCTGAGAAGTGTGGAACAAGATAAGAAAAGACCACAGAACTGGCAAATAAAGTGATGTTCAATCAGAAATCATATTTGTTCCTGATAGTGGAGATGTGGGCATTAAAAGGCGAGACAGAGAGGGATTGAGAGAGAGAGAGAGAGGGAAAGAGAGAGGGAAGAACAGTCTGGTTTATTTGAAGACTTATGGATCTCTTTTAAAGGACATATGGTTGTCAAATAAAAGTTTGTCCTGGATTTGCAGTAAGAAATAAAAAAAAAGTCAATGGTTATTAAATTTTCATAGACACCAGGTTGCTGCTTTTCTCAAAATACAGTAATGGCATTTTCCATGTTTACCTCATGTCTGTGCTTTTGCTTTTAATTCAATGGACTGTGGAGGGCGCGGTACATAGAATTACCATAAAGCTGTCCTTAGGCATATATTTAGACTAATCAAGTTTAATATCTGCCTATTCTAGACCTTAGCTTGGGTTTCTACATTAAAAGAAACAATTGTTTGGATGCTAAGAGTTTGTAGGTTTTTCTTATTTACAGAGAACACTCAATGCACAAATGAAATGCACAGTGGGATGGGCTGCTTGCATGGCAATTGCATATTTTTACTTTAGCAGAGGAAGCTCATGCAACGGAACAGGATTTTTAACATAAAAGGTGTGACTGTGGGTGCTGTTAAAATTAAGCACAATTCTTATGGAAAAATTATCACAGATAAAATGATGTACAAAATAAAATACTTTTCAAACATAATGGGGGAGGCAAAAATTGTTGGGAAAAATGTCTTTTCACCATTTGTGTTGCTTTTATTTTTTTCATCCCTATTGGATAACATGTATGGCCAGCTAATTGCACATTTTTCCTTCTAATTCTTTTTATATGGTTTAAGACTGATCAGTCTACAACAGCTGGATCGTGTAGGCTTTGAGAAAATTCGCACTTATCAGTTATATTTTAAATTGAAAATATTTACAATTAATGAATTTTGAATATAAATTTGATTCTGGTTACAAAATTTAAATTTGATGCCTCCTCTTGGATGGGTTTCCCTTATCCCCAGATCCTTCAATTCCATCTTGGGAATACATGCAGGCACCTAAGTAATTTGGGTGGTTTTATATGAGAATGGGATTCCCTTGTGTTTGAGCATAGACATGTAATTAGGCTTGTTTGAGATAAATACCTTTCCTTGAGTACAAATATTTGACTCATAATATAAAGTCAAACCATAACCATAAAAAATTAAACATTAGAGACAATATGCTCTTTCATGTACAAAGATGGAATTGTGTTTCTTTCATTTCCAAAAGCAAACAAGTGAGCAAGCCACTCTAAGGGAATTAGAGTACTTCAGTATTTTCATTTAGGATCATTGTTGCATGCACACTTTCAAACAGTATGTTGAAGTATGTTTGGGATTTTATTAAATACATATATATATATATTATTTCTGCCTCGGGGGTTTCCCCCCAGCAGCTGGGGTTCTTGGATTCAGCTTCTCTTGAGCAGTCCTGAGGTCCGTTCTCACCAGAATGGTTTCTGTCCTCGGCNTAATATATTTAAAATATATATTTAAAGCAAGTTATCAGCATGATTCATCAGAGCAGTCTGCAGACCAGAAATCCCTCACGTTTAGGATAAGGTTTCAACTCAACAAAATACAATGGTCCTAACATTATCTCCCTCTCACCATGTAACCCCTTTGAAATGCTCACTTTTGAGTGAGCAGTACGATTTAAATTCAGCCTCTATTTAAAAAGGGTTGAATAGTTAGTGTTCAGCTGCCTGCTACGTTTTTGAAGAACATGATGACAGTTAAAGTCCCAAAGCTACATGGCAAGTTCTTCTCTGGGATTAATTGCCCCATTTTAGTCCTAAGGATTCTGATCTAAATGAACTTCAAAGTGCTTACACCAGGCTTGTTAAATCTACAGTAACCACCTTCACAACAATTTTTTCCATTTGAAAGAAAAAGGAAGAAATAAGTGGGGGAAAATCAGAACTCCAACCCAAACATCTCAACTATTTCTGGTCCACCTATGCAACTTTCCATCTGTGTGCTAATAGCAAATATGAGGCAAAACTCTGTATCTATATGGTGAGAAATAAGTGAAAAACTCCAAGAAATAGCTCATGAAAATGATGGTCTCTGAGGTGTTTTCTTACCTAGGAGAGGAGACAAAACAATTTTGTTCTGTTCAAAATAGTTCCACATAAAGCCTGGCAAGGCAGGTTCAGGAAAAAGGGGGAGACAAACTCCTTTAGGTTTGCTGAGGTTAGCTGCATTGTATTAAGTACCTGACCATTCATTTGGATCCAAATGTGCTATCTTGTCTTTCAAATCTTCTGTTACACAGATTCATCATTTTTCATGGCCATTTTTGTTTGATTTATTAAATAATGCCACAAGTTTCCTGGAAAATACATTGCTAAAAGTAGGAAGTTACAGGTGATGCCTGTTGTATGACATTGCCATAACAGCTACAACTCCAGATTTAGTAGTTTGCCTTACTGGCACACCAAGCTGTAGGTCTGCCTATGCAATGCATCACAAACCAGGGTGTTGAGAGTCCAAAATAGAGAACAAATGGTAAGAGGAAGAGGAAAGTGAAACAGAGTGCTTTGGATTTGGCAAAAAATCCGGGGAAGTGTAATCTGGTGTGACATTTCCCTGTCCTCATTAGGACTAACTCTTACAAACTGATGGAGAAATGGCAGATCTGCAAATCTTCTGGGATTGTCTGTAGAGACATAAGGACTGGAAATGCAGTGATTGCTCACAGGGTGGCTTATGGGGTTCTTTCTGACTTATGGATGGGAGATGTTGCTTTCATCACAGAGAGAAACAATTGTGGTAGCTCAGCAATTTTATCAGCAGGCCAGCAAGAGGATCTATTTCAAGGTCTAGAAAAACAAAAACAAAAGAAGAGTCAACTGGGGCTAAGCTTTCCTTGAGCAGAAAAATAGAAATTTATTTTTCTCCCTGCTAAAGAGCAAGTGCCTGGCATAGATAAAAATTCTCCCATATTTTAAAAATATGGTGAATGCTGAAAAGGTAAAGAGAAAGCTCAATCAGATGTGTAGAGGCTGTATGAATACTCTAAAGTCAAATAAAACATAAAAGGAACTAGTTTTTAACAAAGTTTGGTGAATTCTTCCCAAGAGCAAAGTGAATGAAATGGACATTTGATCTTCAAAGTTCCATCAGGGGATAAAAATCCTATAGAAGATATATTATCAATGATATAGATGGAACAAGAGTCTAACTTAGCACAGACTCAGAATTAGCCAGTCCTTGTGAATTTAGGGCAATGAAAAGTGCCCTTGTTCGAAGCTACACACTTTGAGGTGAATCAGTAGAAAGTTCTCTGAATGCTCAGACTGTATGCTTGAGCCTATGTCATGAACACCAGTCAAATGGGTCTGTAGGAGAAATGCAGGTACTTTTTCTTTTTTTAAAAAAGACAAGAGTAGCTTTTCCAGCTGATGCAAATGAATATAAACCAGTCCAGTATATGTGCCAATATCAAGAAACGAAAACAAGCCATGTGTTTGCAAAATCAGTCAGACTAGAGCGGGTAATGATATGAATAAATAGTGTGCAGAGGTGAGCTGTGCATTTGCTCAACAAAGAAAGATGCTGCAAAGTCAAAAAAAATGCCTAATAAAACAAAGCACAAATGGCCTCCATGTGATGCACAAATTAGGCCCAGGAGCACAAATGAAAGAAGTGAGAAAAACTGAAACACACTTGTTCAAAAGAAAGTATGGAGTTGGGGAAGTCAAAGGTGAGACTGAAATCTGAAAGCAAGGGACAAATTCCAGGCCTGGCCGAGTGTGAAGTGTCACTGATGTTCAAAGGCACAAAGAGTAAAACAAGACGTTGTGGTAATGCATTAAGGAGAGCAAGTAGTCCATGGGCATAAGTTTGGTCTCGTCACTGAAATGTGTTCCAAAGTCCAGTAGATTCATGGCCCCGGGAACAGCCTGAACCAGACATGAATGTGCCAATGCGTGAAGTGAAGTGTGCCTGCAGAAAAAAGGGGTCACCTGGTGACATTCCAGGTACAGCTAATGGAAGACACAGAATGTCTTACATGTGGCACTAATAAAAGTGCAGCAAAACATGACAACAGATGGCTTCATTCACAGGATCAGTCAGAGCAATAAAACAGGCTTGTTCTTTGTAGCTGTGGGGAAAAATAGCAAAAAGGATTGGTCTTAGATTTTGCAGTGACCACAAGATGCTGAAGAAGATCATTTAAAAAGGGAAACATTTCCATTTGCTCTCAAGGAATAAAATGTTTGCTGAGATAGCAGAAGCCAGGTTCTTTGGAATATTAGGTACAGAGGGAAGGTTTTGGCAGGCTCCCCTAGACACTGAGCACTTCAAAATTTGCTTTTAAATCACCATTTTGCAGATGCTGCTTCCTGGGATTGCCTTTTGGAATCCATTTAGCATATTGCAGAAAAACACCTCAAACACTAGGAGGTCTCCCTGGGATGAAAATATATGTGAATGACACAAGAAAAATGGGTAGTACCACTTTTGAACATCAGGAATGATTGTGGAGAATACTAAAAATTGCAAGAAGAAGCATCCTCAAATTGAGCAACTCCAGATTGTCAATCTCAAGCTAATAAGAGAAGTAGACCACAAGATGAATGATGCCTAATTCACCTACAGCAGAGACCGTAAGGGCTGTGACAGTGACACAGGACAGATATATGAATGCATATTTTAAATAGAACATGCAACAGCCATAAAAGATTCTGTGATTTTATCTAGAATTGAAAGACAAGACATTAAGCATAGATAACTTTTTATGAAACACAAGAAAGGACTCACTGAAACATTACCAAGCAAGCTTACTGCAATTTTTTTTTCCAAAGACTGAAAGAAGGCTGTGAATATGGAGGCCCTACTAGGACATTAAGCTGTTATTGTAAGCAAGCAGGTGACCTAGAATGAGGTATAACACAGCGTATGACTATTACAAATGTATGAAACTCTGTATTTATCCTGGATGTGGGATGAGTTATGCAAGCAGTCACATGAACTACAAGCAGAGAATGATAAAAAACAAAAACAGTTCTCACGCTCACACTGGATCATCTGGAGATCAGTCACAAGAAGTACAGGAATGGCAGTTATCACAGTAAGGCAAAGTAAAATGTTGGGAAGATATTCATCAAGAGCTCCTTGGAATGACTAGTCAAAAAATCTAGTAGTGAAGTTCCACTTTATTCACAGATGAGACAGATATCAGAAATAGTGAACATAAGTGGGGCCTGGTTTAATTGCATCAAGTAATCCTCTGTAAGTTAGCCTGCAATGCCTATTGTTGATATGTTCCAGGTTCCAAAATCAGAAGTGAAACATGAATTATGTGAATAAGCATAGCATCTCTCAAGGCATATCACTAATTGAAAAGACCACAGGTTTAGCTGTGATCAAGTGTGTTACAACTGATGCATAACTGTTAAGAAAGCGAATGGTTATTATTGTACTTCACAAATTCTGAACTCCCAAATGTTTCTACAGCGTATGCATTTTAACATAAGACATCAAAGGCTTAATTCATTTGCCCATGTATAGGCTTCTTATTCCATTTAAGATGCACAGACATACCTGAAGCATCCACAAGGAATGATGCAGGACTTAAAGGAGACCTGTGCATTACTACAGTGTAAGCTGGAGGCCATGGTGGACATATTAGGGTATCTCAAATCCCATAGATATCCATATATACCCATAAAGACTCCAGAAATTCTTTAACTATAGATGTCAGAGGCACACCAGAGAACACTGTCTCTGCATAAGGACGAATTTGCTCAGGAAACAGTTGGCACAAGAGAACCCTGGGGAAAAAAAAAAAAA
>VYXD01014206.1:757577-800896 GCA_013397195.1 Hylia prasina
AAAAAAAAAGAAAGTCAGCTATACAAGTCCACATAGGTACCTGAGACATAGAAACAAGCCTAAATCAAAGAACAACGTATAACTGTGATTTTTGGCAAACAGCCTAGAGAAGTCAAAATGGACAAAGAACTGTAACAGCCACCAGGTGTTTGCCATAGCCCAGAAATACAGACCTCGGCAAGATTGCTGCTGTCAGAAAAAAGGAGTGAAGATACATCACCTGGTTTACATTCCGGGACTTGAGCCAGTGAGTGGACTTCTCAGACAAATGTATAATCTCAGTACTGGGCTTATAGGAAAACTTATTTAAATTTTAGGATTTGGCTGATATCCCTGTTCTTCTTTTAAATTAGAGCTACAAGGTCACTGCAGGAAAGAGTTGGGGAATTCCCCTGGTTAGCTAGCCCAGCACAAGCCTGGTACAGCACCTGTGGGTTGTAGGAGCCTGGTGTTTACTATGTTTTTAGCTATTGCCAGGGTGAAGGTCAGCATGACCTTGGTCTTCATGACATGATGAACAGGCACCGAAAATCTTCAAGAGCAAGATGTCTCTTTGATCACCAGCACTTACCTGCCAAAGCTGGGCTCAAAGTCACCTTATTATTTCTCTCAGCCCTGGCATCGAGATTAATTTGGCAAATAATTGGATTAATTTGAAGGCCTGTTTCCAAATGTCATTTCTTTGAGTTTTCCTTTCACTTATACTGTGGCTAGTTCACATGTAAAACTGTCTCCCTGCTGCCACTGGCAGCCTTGGTCTGAGCTTTTCATTCCACAGGCTTCTTCCTCACCTTCTGTATCGAGGGCAGTCTCTGGCTGTCCAAAGCAGTGTTTGTTAGACCTGAAAGGTTGCAACTGGGCTGTGATGAGCACTGTGATGCCTGCTGAAATGGAAGACGCACACGTGTAGACCCAGGTCCCAAGAGACCCTTCTTGTTTAGAAGGGCAGAGATTGTTGTGACGTGGGAATTTTTCCTGTGGGGAAGGGTATTAAAAATGCCCATGGGCCTTTGCAGATAAGAATGAATCTGTGCTAGCAAAGGGTTGTCATTTCAAAGTTGTTTTCAAATTACAGATGTAAAGGAAAAGCAATGAATCCCACAAAATTGCTATATTTGTTTTTTCTTCTCTTTTAACTTGCAGACAGCTGAACCGAATTATTTTATGTCCAGTAAAAGTCCTCTCCCATAAATGTGCTGGCTGTTTCCTTTCATTTGAATTTTTTCCGTATGCTTTATGAACTTTTGAAAATGCAGGGAGAATAATTTCATTGTTGATAAAAATATAGCATAAATTGTGGGGACTGCTACACTAATGAAGAAAGAAAGAAATATTTTTTTAAGAGTCAGAAAGCCTGGGGCAAATGAAATTCTTCTTGGAAACTTCAGTGGTAGTTTTGCTTGAGTGCAGATTATGGACTCACGAGGTCTGTGAGTGGACAGGCATGCCCATATAATTTTTACGACATGTGCATGTTATTTAATAGGATGGTTGCACAAAAATTCCCAGGCTGGAAAATCATAGTCCTAAATGGAACTGAAGTCCCATCTTAGATCAACATCCGTCCTTTGCCGCTTTGAAAAATGATCAAAAGCTTTGGTGGAAGTTTCCCTGTTTCTGTTGCCTACATGTACAAGGTAAAAAGGATATTAACAGGGGTCTCTAAGCATCTCATCTGCTGTCTGGGATTTGGGGTCCAGGACAAACTACGTTGTGCCCTGTGTCTGCAATCTCTTCAGATGAAACTTAAGTAAGATGGGTGACTTTCTTTGTGTGGAAGAAGAGGAACACATGGATACAGAAAACTGGTAAGAAGCATGGCAGTCTTCCTAATGTCCCTCAATATATTTTTCATAAGTAACAAATTCCCTTCTACTAAAAAAAAAATAGTTGAACCAATTTAATAACATGTTCAATTGAAAAAAATTGTTAAGAGGAGGAAACCTTTTGGGTCCCAATTACTGTTAATTTGTAATCCAGTGAGGTCAAGTACCTGATTAAATATTTATATAGGAGAAAGGTCATAGTCTTTTGTGATCTTCTATGCCCTGTGTTAATTTTCCGTCAGATGCAATGAGTTCCTTTTGGAGAACACTTTATCAGAGAAAGTAAGCCTTGCTCTTGGCCTGTGAAAAGGCAACTGTTGGGTTTTGATGTCAAGCAGCTGAAATCAATCTCTTGCAGTTAGGTACATTTTTAGCTCAAGTTTTTCCAAAGCAATTTAGTGATTTTAGGTTTCTCAGCTTCTAAATGCTCATCTCAATGCCTTTGAAAGGCACTAGACTTTAGGGAAATGAGGAGTATCTGACCTCTGTAAATTGAGACACTTTATAGAGGTCTCTGCTGGACATGTGTGTGTCATATGGAAACCTTTTGAAATCACTAGTCACTTTTGAAAACCTTGCACTCAAAGGACACAATTTTTTTTTAATTTTTTTTTTTTGGTCTATTGTAATTTGTTTTATGGCTTAAACCCCACAAAAGAGTCATGGTGTATCAAGCTCAGGGGTGTCTGATGAGAAAATAAATATCTGGGTGGAATTCAGGCAAAACCAAATGGAAACAGCAGAGATTTGACAAGGTTTGCAGTTTTCCCCCTCTATCTACGGAGGGGCAAACCACCCTATCTGCTCCTTCAGCTGAAGAGATGGGACAGATGGAGATCAGCCAAAATCTCTCTCTAAAACACCTCCTTCCTATGGCACTGCATGGAGCAGTGCACTCACTGCAGTCAGGATTTGGGGCCTTGGACATCATCTCAGGGTGAAGCTAGCATCTTCTAGGAAGTGGTCAAGTGCCCCAAGTGCGTGTGGGTGCACCCTGATGTGGGACATAATCTCTACAGAAAACCTCTTTTGTTAGTCTCATATTAAAATGAATATATTTTTCTTCACACTTATTTTTTTTTCCTTGTGTGTGTGTCTATTCCTGTTTAGCTGGATGTATTTTAACTCTTCTCTTTTACAGCATTTTAACTACCTGTGTATCTCTCCATATGCTATACACAACCATACATTAGAAATGTACTTTCAATCTAAAGGATCTTCACCAGGCAAATATATTAGCTTACTTGGAAGCCACAGAAAGCATTCAGGGTGCAGAAGGTTGTCAACTATTCTAGTTTCTAGAGGTAGTTGATTTGGTATAACTAGTTATATCATGTATCATGCAAAATATACCCCTGTGAGTATAAGACAATTATGGGGTTTTGTATTTATGATGCATCCTTTTAGCTGTGAAAAAACTGTATGGAATAATTCATAAGTGCCACTGGACCTGCTGTAATACCATGCAGAATTCTGAATTAATATTAGTGGAATGACCCAGTTGAGTAGAACTTGGATTGGTAACTATGCTTTATTGTGCTGTTATTTTTTCCCTTTGTAACCCATGATTGCCTTATGACTGAATTAAATGTGTTTGGCCAGTGAACACTAAGTAATACTGAGAGAAAGATATGACATCCACCTATTTACAATATTTTTTTCCCTCGTTGTTGATGAGATTGAAAGTGATACAGACAAAGCAGGTAGCTGTGTCCTTAGTATCCTTACTATACTGCTCTTTCATGAAGAATAATTGTAGAATCAGCAGAACATTTGGCTGTCATAATTTTGGCTGTACTTTTTCCTTGTTTGTCAGATTTGAAATGTGGGCTCTTGGGAGTTGTGGTTATTGGTATTCCCTGTTTTTATAATATTGAGTAGAATGGAATGGTGACCCTGTTTGCCTACTACTGGGCTGCATTTTCTAATCTGATGTTATATAATAATATACTCAGTGGGCAGGATCAGGGGCTTAAGAATGAGGTTATTTTAAATATGAATATTTTAATATGGAGAGCAAATCCTTGTTGAATAAATTGTATCTGTTTTTCCCAGAACATGTAGAGTTGAAGGCCAGGAAATGGTCATGTCTTCTAGGCTTTGTATTATCACAGACCCATACATATCCCAAATTACAGACGTAAAATCCAAACAACTTGTGCTTCAGTGAAAGAATATCTTCATGATGGTGACCAGTCTTACATGGAGGAAGTCCAAAAATGTGAAAGAATACTATTATTTCAAGTGGAACAGAGTTCCAAAACTTAATCACCCTCCTGTAGCATAACCTCCAGATACATTTATTCTGATCTAAAGCTTAAGCTTCCTACCCTTTGGATTCTTGCTATATTTCTCTCTTCTAGAATTTCTCACAGTATTTGCTACCTAAGAAAATATTTACTTACTGAAATCATGTTACTTCTCAGTCTTGCTTCAAAAGAGTAAATATACTGAGCTTCTAGATTGTCTCATTGTAAAGCATTTTCTTTAGCTCTTGGGATGCTTTCTCCACATTTCCATTTTTTCCATTTCCTTCTTAGAGAATGGACACCACATGTGTTCACCATTGTCATAAATCCTCTCTTGTTCCTGCATTCCCTCTTTAAGCATCTAAGGGCTGGGGGTTTTTTTTGCCACTGTAAGACACTTTGAGTTCCCACTGAGCTGTACTCACAGTGGAGTTTGTTTATTTTAATTTATATGCAGACATTTCTTTGTAATATTCTGTAGTTGCATGCTAAATTATGACCACAAAACTTCAGGGTAAGTGCCTGCTAGAGTATTCTGTGTAACATAAGAGGTCAGGTAGGTATTTCACTACACTCCCAGCAGAAAGAGCTTGAACACTGGATATACAATGACATTTTTCCAAAATCTATCAAATCCGGGTATTAACACAGTGACAGACTTCTGTAGAGTGACACTAGCCAAATAATTTGACTCACCATGTTGTATTAGATTTTTGTGCATGTCAACAGTCTGTGTTGTGATGTGCCAAAACACTAAGAGAAACAGAGCTCTTCCAAAATTGACAATTTAGGCCCATTTTAATTCCATTACTTCACTAAGCTTAAGGGTTGGCAGCTGAGAATCCAGCTTACCCCTTCAATAAGACTGCTGCTTTCAGCCAAGAAATTTGCAGTATGTTTTAATGGGTAAATTAATTACATAACAAAGAACTTGGTGACTTTTGAAGCCAAACTGCAGACCCCTTAGAAGAGAGCGCACTTTCTAAAATAGAATATTACAGAGCACGTTCCTATTCTTAAGTGCAAAAGTTACCAGCCTGGACTTAGAATTATGGGCTGGTAAACTGCATTTTCCTACTCATATTCTAGCCCAAGTAAGGATTTCCTACTGTCATATTAATATTCCTCCCTGGTCATTTTTTTTAACTGGTGCAGTTTGGAAGAGAGGAATACTATGGTTACCCACTGTCTCATAACATCTGTGTTACTAGAATGGGATTAGGACATCCAGGGAGTCCTCAGTCCAACAGAACCCTAAACTTGAAGAAATCTTAGACTGCAAACTGCTAGTGACAGGGCTGTTTTGCTGGTGTCCATACAGTGCCATTCTTGCCCATGACAAAAAGCTCCCAGGTGCTCAAGTAATAAAACTGAAAAATATGCAAATAGTCTCCTTGAAGATCCATTGCTTTGACGGATCAGGGCCACGACTCAGCAGATGAATGATGTTGGCTCACAGCAGCTGAACAAGCCCTATTGTTTTAGGAAGCTGTCATCTTGTGCTCCAAATTCTAATCCTTCATTAAAAATAGCCTCTAGCATATAATTGCAAAAATAGCCTTCCCCACTTGGACTGACAGCAAATTGATGCCATGTTGCCTCTAGCTTCTGTAATAACTGGAGACAGCAGCTCAGAATGCCCTATATTCAGTCCTTTCACTTCAATATCTTGTTGACTCTGAAGCCTAATGATGACTGTCTCAGAGTTCATGCTATTATTTAACTGATGATCAAATATGCAAGAAGCAAGAAGAAAAGTGATCAACAGGGGTTTGTGTCTTTAAAGCACCCAAAACTTAGAGTATGTGATTGTTGTTTACCATGTGATCCTTTACCTCAAAACAATGCAAGTGGCTTTCTTTGGAGGCATGGTATGTTGCTATGATAAATTCTGTATTTCATAAAAAAAATATTTGCTACTATGGAGGACATTGGAACTTCTTCTTAAACAGTCCCACTTTCTTGGTTCCATTTTTTAAATTTTCATAAGAATGTAATTCTGGGTAATTTTTAGTTTATTATGTTTACAACAAAAAGAGATGCATGTTTGTTCAGAGTGTCTTGAATTTGTTTTCTAGTTCATCTTTTGACTGGAAATGTGCATAGAATGCTCATGTGAGCTGCTGATTTTTTCCCCATTCAGTTTCTAGATGAAAGACTCATGGAATGAACTGAATAAAATAAATAAAAATTAAAGAAAAAAGTATCCAAGACAAGACCAACTGTACTGCAGCCGCTTGAGAACACTTTTTTTTTTTCCAACATCTGGTCAAAAACATCTGTGTCATTGGTCTAAGAGCAGGTGTAGCATTCAGGAACAAGGGTATTAGAGATGCAGATGGACAATATATGTTAAGGGTTCAGGGAAAACTCTTGAGAATCCAGCAGTTAAAATAACATCTTCCAAGGTAGTCCAGGGAATTAGAGGATGATCTTTTCCTGAGGCTCACTCTTAAATTTGTTGATAATGTGTGAATAAAGAGGACGTTATGAAATCTGAATAACACCTAATATGGTCTAAAGAAAATGTCTTGATTTGGAACCCTGCAAATAAAGGCAGTTCCTGTCCTATACAAACCTTTTACCTATCAGAAATCTTTTAGACAGTGCACCAGTCCTTGTGAAAATGCACTTTTGTTCATAAAGAAGATATGTGAGACTGTGAAATATTGTCATATAGTATGACAACAGATGGTACCTTCTGTGTTACAGATAGTAGAAATGGGGCCTAGAAAGACTGAATTAATGTTAGAGTTCTGTGAGAATATCTTCATGAACCATCTTAAGGAATTTATGAGAGAACCGAGTATGAAACTCCTGTTTTTTCTCTCTCCTGTGGAATCCTTCAGGTGTTTGTTAATTTGCTAACAACTTTCCAGAATGCAGTCTTCTGTGACACAGACAGTATCAGGGGTTGCATAAATCCTGCAATGTCATGGAATGACACATTCTGTGATGACTTCTGTAGACCAGATAACCCCATTTAATTTCAAATGTAGGAAGAGGAAGAAGGTTTTGTGGTTTTGGTTGGTTTTTGTTTGTTCACTTGTTTTTTTTCGAGCTAAATGCTTTTTGATGAATACTTCTTGCCACTCAAAAATCCTGGTTACTTGAGGCAAATAAAACATAATATAGGGATTAAGTCCATTTTCTATAATCTCTGCAGTGCTCTGTAGTAACAGAATTTTTACATGATGTTATAAAGAGTATTTCTGAATTTTCAAAATGTTTTGCATTTGCTGTAGTGGAAGTACAAAGAAAATTACCTATGGATGCAAAGGAGATTAGAATAGCTATTACCAAAGAATCTGCTTGAGGTGGTTTATAGTTTATTTTGCCAAAGCACTTTTGTAAAATACTGATATTCTTTTTTTCAGGTGGATTTTGAGTTGCCCTATTTATAACAATGTGTTATTACTTTAGTTGTGAATGTCTGCTCACCAGGGTGATAATAAACATACATTCTGCTTTCCTGCCTCTACAGAGCTGGAGGCGGGTTTTCACCTTGTCCTAGTTAGACCAGTCATTGATACAATGTAGAGGCAATCATTAAATACAGCTGTGTGCAGAGACCCTATTGTTTTAACTGTATCAGGCATTTCTTGGTCAAGTGAAGAAATGACAGAGAAGCTTGCCTATATGCATAATGACACTTTCAGGAATCAGCTGCTCTCCTAAACATGTCTGACAAACTAAGTAAGTATTAATTACCTAATTTGATGTAGCTTGGCTGATCTGTTTATCAGACAGAAATTTTGTATATCACATGTGTCTTTTATTATTGCTGCATGTCATACTGAGGTGGGATTTGCCTCAATTTTTGAAGGCTTGTTTCAAAAGAACATAGCTAAAGTTTGCAAGAGAATTATTTTTGTAATATTTTCCCACAAGGCTGGCTTGTCAGCCTTATCAAGGCGCTTTATGCTCTCTCTTATAATGTAATATTTAGTACCTTTGTTTTTTGCATTTGGTTTCCTTGGTACCATTAGAGTAGGACATGAAAAAAGGCAGATACAAAAGTGTAAGTGTTGCTTTGGCAATTAATGTGCCGAGTTGTACACAACCAGCTGGATGACTAAAGAGCAGGGTCCTGATTCTGCAGGCACCTACCAGAGTACTTTTCCTGGTTCAGGTGGGCAATTCTATCCATGTGTCCTCACTAAGAAGAGAACATTGTCCACTTTGTTGCATGGGGAAACACAACATAACAGACACCAGGTTTACTGTGGCAATTCTTCCCCTTAGATTTAACACTGTAAAGTATTTGAAGGGGTAGGGTTCAAATGTGGGGTGTGTATGCTTGAGTCATCCAAACACATGCAAATGCAGGGGGTCTGTTGTGTGGGCTTATTGTAGCCTTTAGCACCCTGCTGAAGTACTTCAGAAACAGTATTTCATTTCTGTGTGTGCTTGGAGATGAAGAATTCTGTCCCTATCCTGAGTTTTTGGGTTGCTAGATGTACTGCAGACTGCAAGGGGAGCTTATCAGAACTGGTGTTACCAGGAGCTAAGAGAACATAATTCGCATTCCCAAAATATAAGGACTTAAAATAGAATGTTGTTAGGTGTAGAGGTTTATGTACTGGCGATTTTCAACATTACTGAGAGGTTCTCATCCTGAATTTGCAGATGGTGAATTTAGATTTCTACCTCTGGTAACACTAAAATTCAGGCCTTTTCTCTTCCTGCTCATTCCCATTGACAGTTCACTGGAGCTTCATTGGGTCTCAGCTGCATCCTCCATAAATTGGGAAATATGCTTCACTTGGATCTTTGCCAGCTCCTTCATTTTTCCTTCCTCTAAAACTTTTGAATCTAGCCCAGTAGTGCTGTCCAAAAAAGGCATTATAGTCCTATTTCTACCTCCTACTTTATATATTTCCTCTCAGTCTTTTTTGTCATCTATTTCTTCAGTTCCCCATGGGGAAGTATAGGGGACTCCTCTTTCATTTTCCTAACTTCATTTTTATTCTTTCGTCCCTACCCATTACAGTGGTCATCTCTACTAGAAGCAACATCCTTTGAGAAAAAAAGAGAGAGAGGCCTTTTAAATAAATTGGTCCTTGCTAAGAGAAAGTGGGAGATGACAGCCATTTTCAGGTACAGTCCTTAAAGGGAAGCCAGGCACTCTGTGTAGATTTCAAAGCCCTTTGTTGCCAGAGAAGATTATTTTACTTTTGCAAATGTCTGTCCTCTTTGTAGCATTCTGCATCAATCTGAACAGTATTTTGAAATGCCCTCCATTTTTGCTAAATTAGCATAGATTTGTTAATATGAAGGAAAATTCTCATCCAGTGCACAGTCTTTCCATGAGTTTAGCTGCTGCCACCTTTTCTGAGTCTAGCTGATAGGTCCTACAGAATTAATTTCATCCAGAAAAATCTGGTGTAAGATGCACCTGGATTTAGGTTTACTTTCTCTGGCTTTTGTGTCATTCTCAACCCCATGAAGCAACTGAACCATTATTGAATTTGTTATGAATTCTAGACGTGACACTTTAGCATATATTGGGTGGCGTGACAAACTGAAAAGGCAGTAAATATCCAGTGACAGTCCCAAAAACAAATAGAAAACTACCATTTTATCTTAAGCTCTTGTGAAAGAAAATAGTGGTAAGTATTTGCCTGAAATATGTAAGAACTCTTTGTGTTTTTCTTCTCTTGCAAAAATAGTCTTGGATTGCTTTTTTTTTGTTTATTTGTTTAAACAGAGCTAGTGAGACTATGTGTACATGGAGACTTTTTTCACCCAGTAAGCTTTGTCATTTAAGTCTCACAAACTGCATGCCCTCATTAGCCACATGCTCAGAGGTGCTAGATACCTGGAAACTCCAGTGTTCAGGGTACAAATTATTAATCAGCCCTGAAAATTGAGTTGCAAGGGGTAGAAATTTTTTTTTATTACCAGCACTTGTTTCACTAAGCAGTGTTTCTGGCCATATATGCTCTGCACAGGGAAACTTTTGTAGTGTTTGCAATATTGTTTCAGAAATGGTTTTATGATTTGTGGCTTCCAGAAAAACATATTCCATTAAAACTGCATTGACATTTGCTTCACCTGGTTACTCAAAATATTAACATCTCTGTTGAGTGAAGGTATGGCAAGCACATTGAGGACATAGTAATCTTGGGCACTTCCTCTTTCATCACAGACAACTGACACAGAAATTGTTCCAGCTAATTTCTTTTTTCCCCCGGCAACATGGTAATCAAAGACTTTAGGGAGATACTCAGTACGCAACCATTGAGATGTTGGCATGACCCCAGGAGATTTTAGGTTTGCTTCAAGGTAGTAGTAGAGACTTGGGTTATGAAGATCACTGAGTGCCACATTAACACATGTAAATGCTCCCACCCTATATTAAAAAAAAAGAAAAAAAAAAAAAAAGGAAAAAAAAGAAAGAGAGAACGAGACATTCCTTGAACTGTTTGGGTTCTAAACAGTTATTTATTTTCCTGCTGGGCACATGGGAATAAATTCAGGCCCTCCCCTTGTGATGCACCCCATAGTTCTGAGACAGCTGATGGTGGGCAGCCTTTCCTCCAGGACACCTGAGCTAGCACACCCTGTGGGTAAAGCACCGCCAGCAGAAACATTAAATGACATTTCTGTAGGGAAAACACAGAAACCACTTGGAAATGTTTCTAAATCTTGTGTCTATTTTTGTCTGCCTTAGCTCAGCGTGTAAAGTAGCTCTGGTTTCAAGATTTCTCAAGCACCTGCCCATCCTGAGGGCACCCAACCCTTTTGGAAGTAGAGAAACTGAAAAATCAAGAGCTCTTCCTGTTTGCCTCTCTTTCCACATGACAGAAGAGTACTTTGGGGGTGTTACCCCACTCCCAAGGGAGTTGGGGTGTTTCTCCTCCCTAAAGTCAGTGGCTTTTTCTTGTGCCCCTCACACCCACCCTGGGTGTGGGTACTCCCTCAGGCTGTGGTGATGTGGAGAGCTCTTTGCCCAGGGGAAAGAGCTCTAGAGAACGACCAACATAGTTTGTCTTCAAGAGTTTCAGCCCTCCTCCCTTGTGTGATAACTGGGAATTTTCCTCATTGCTCCCCAGGTCTGGGAAGAGGTGATGGAACCCAAGAGTAGGCCAGGTTCTGCCTGGACAGAGCTGCCCAGGGAAGTGTGAGGAGAGTTGGGCCCAAGGAGCAGTGTATTGGTGGCTTCTGGCATCTTCCTGATGGTGTCACCTGTGCAGGTTGGTAAGATACATGGAAAAGGAGCTTATATGGGGGAAAATGCTGGGCACAATGTTGCTATGGGGCAGCACTGGAAAGTGCACAGGAGCCCTGATGATTTTGGAAGGCATTCCTGGAGCAGCGCCTGGCCATCCCCCTCAGGGGCCCATGGTGACACCAGGACAGGCAGTGACCAGTGACACCAGGGGGAATGGTGGTGAAGGTGGAAGGATGGGACACGAGTGGGGCAGGATGTGAGAGCCCTCATGTACTCCTTGGCTCTGGTTTAGTCTTTCTCTTGTTAGGACCACATGGATAATGCCAGTGTTAGGTGGGTGAATACTTACAGATTTTCTTAGGATTTAAGGGTTAGTTAAATATGCNTTTCTCACTTTTTTGATACGGTACTTCTGTTATCATGATATTAATAATTTTGAGGACACTGTGGAAGACTGTACTAAGCTGTTGCCGTGTCAATTACACAGAGCTGTATTTTTGTGCTCATTATTATTCTTGGATGTCTCTAATTTACATCTAAATGTACTGACTAATTTTGATTCAATCATGTCAAAAATGATAGGTCATGTGTGGGAGGAGATGACAGCCCTACCATCAGGAATTGCCAGAATGTGAATTCCTCGGGGCAATGATTTAATGCCCAAGTCAAGCAGTGCTGTCAGAATTGGAGGCCAAATTATGACACATTATGCTGTACTATGGACTTGCACATACAATGCATATGAAAAAAGTGACTGAGATTGGAGTTATTAAACTATGCTTTAACCACTGCTACATTTTCCTTCTCACTCTCACTCTCTCTCCCTCCTGCCGTCTTTTTTTTCCCATGCTCACTGCATTTGTTCAGAAGGTCTAATAATGGTACAGAAATCTCTTCTGTAAAAACCAACATCCCAAACCATCCTGAACAGCAGCCTGTGATTAAAGTGGGTGAAAAATAACGGCACTTGATGTACATTTCTGCTTAGACTTTCTTTAAATCATTTACACTCTTTTAGCAAGCTGCATGTCAGCTGGATGTTCTGTGAAAGGGCAGGGCCCATTTGTTCCTTGTGCCTTTTTCCCAGGATATAATTTTTTAAAGGAATCCACTGTCTGGATAAACCTGCTGAATAAACTTCAGCAGCTCCTGAGCAATCCATGGGAACTGATTTGCATGTTGGATAACTCATCCTAATTATGGCATACTACTTGCTTTTTTTGGCTTAAGGGGATTTATCTGTCAGAAGTAAAGTGGTTTTTGTTTGTTTTCTTTTCTTAGGAAATATTTGCTTTTCTATCTTGCCTTTTAATACATGGGGAGAAGGTGCAGAGCTGTTTACCAGGAACACTGTATGTGTTGCATACTCTTGTGCCATCAGTGTTGTGATTAACACTTTAAAATTCTTGGTTAGAATCACTGTGAGGCTGTTGAATTTGATCTTGTATTTTCATATCAATATTATATGTAATCGTAATCCTAAAATAATGCAATAAGATACTGTGATATAATAGATAGCTGAGTCAATGTAATTGTGGTTTTTTCAACTCTACAGAATGACTAAAAAAACCCCAAACAAACCTTGAGGTTTCAAATAATTGTGTGAGAAGTTGTGGTAATTGATTTTACTGGCACAGGAGTGAAAAATTTCAATGGTGCACATCTAACTTTTGAAATGTTTAAATGAAATCCATTATCTTTTTTGAGGCATTGGAGATGAACAAAAAGGAAATTGTGTTGTGTTTTCACAAATACAAGCATTTTAAGCATTGCTTGAGAAGTAAACTCTAGGAAAAACAACTCTCGTTTAAGCCCATAAGCTGAGAATGGACACTGAGGAAAGGCCATTGCTGGATTTGGAAAAGATTGGGTTGGATTGTTTGGATGAAGTGCAGTGACATTTTCAGAGAAGATTTGGAATCTTATTTATAAACCCTTAGGCTTAATGCTCACAGAGCCCCAAATGCTGAGGACTAACTCTTTTCCCAAGCAGATCTGCCTTGCTGCAGGCATGTGATCTGTGTTCTTTCCTTACCTCCTTGGGAACATTAAAATCAACCGTTCCCAATTTCTCACTCAGGCTGGGGTTGAATGCCAGCCTGAGAATTGTCTCCATGTCTGATGTGGCTATGGCCACTCACAGCTCTGGGTACCCAACCATGCCCTGAAAGTCCAAGAGGTTTCCAAATGGTTTCTGTAGTCTGTGTGCCATCCTAACAACTGTTCTTGATCTCCTTTGAGGCCATAGGAACAAAAGACACCAGGATGGATGGACTGCATGGATCAGATCTGCCAGCTGGATTGATCAATTTACATTATTGCAATGAAAGTGACAATTTTTGTTGCTCTAGGAGGAGAGTATGTTACCTCTCATGGAGGTGAGATGAGTGCCCAAAGTGTTAAACAGCAGAGAAAGATCGCTCCATCTTCTGGCAGTGTTCTTAGATAGTTGGGATGGTTCCCAAAGTCTCAGGATTTTTTATGTGATTATTGATGTGTGTGCCAAAGCTGTGGTGCTGGATGCTCCAAAGAGTGGTACAGACAGCAGTAGAAATGAAAAGTCCAATCCAATCAAATTCCTACATCCCAGGGGTCACGCTGGGGAAAGAGGAGAATTTGTCAGGATTTGGAAAGAAATCCATGAGCGATTGTATGGACTGGATCAGATGTTGGGAGTGTGAGAGGCAACAAGGACAGTCTAGAGATCTGATTTCACTTCTGCAGGCACGCAACTGAAATTCCTCCTTGCACTGACATGGTATAGAAATGATCTGCAGCCAAGTGGATTTCATACTTCAGTCTGCATTTCCCTGAATGTGGAGAGTTCCTACCCCTGATAATTAAACTTCAAAGCTAACACTCTATTAAATGAATACAGATATTATTTCAGTCTGTTTGGCCACAGTTAGTTGACATTGCGGAGGCATTAAAGGGGGCTATAAACGTCACTGTTTTCAAACAAAAGTAGTGTTTTAGAAAATATAGCTAAATCATTAGGAATATCTTAATCTCATTATGTCTGCTGATTTTTCGATGTGCCTGAATGTCTCTTTTCATTGCTTAGGAAAACATGTACTAAGCTAGTTTTCCTGACTTCTGATTGCCATGGGCTTACTGAAAAGCCAGGACAAGCAATCTCATTCCAGCTGCAGAGCAGCTGACAGGGACCATACCTGTAAAGACAGAAAGCCATAGCTCAGTGAGCTGTCTTGCAATTTTTGTGGTACCTAAAAAAGCCACATTATTGTATCAGACCCATGCAAACTTGCACAATTTTATACAAAATTATTTTTGGATTTCTGTTTGTGATCCCAAAAAGGGCAATTTCTTCCTTTGGATTTCTGAGCTGTGGAGACCACTGAAATGTTGCCTATGGAACTGTGTCAAGTCTGTGTCTGTCATTCCATTTTGCCAATTAGCTTAGTTCCATTAGTTCCTGATTTTTCTGGAAATTTTATGGTTTTTTTTCCAAAGAAAGTTTGCTCTATTTCACAAAAAGTGAGACTCCTTAGGTAAGCTGGTCACTGATTATCTAACAGTCTTGTTTTATCAAGATTAAGGTAGAGGTAGAGGAACAGCCAGAATAGACCCAGAGATGCTGTTTGAATAGCTTGCAGCTTTATTAACACATCTGGGAACTATCCAGCAATAACTTGTACAAAACAGATCATTCTTCCTTCCATAATCCACTCCACCTGTTGGAGGATTGCCATCAGGATGACTGACCAGTGTGGCCATTCTGGGGTGTTTTCCAGAATTGTTTTCCATGTCGTCAATAGCCATGTGGACAGATGATCAGATATAAGCTCATTCAGCTGCTTCTTTGGACCCACTATCCCTCTACTCCTTTTCTGTTTTCTCTTTGCCAGCCTGCTAGATCTGTTACCTCCCTGCCCCAGACTGGGCTCTTTGCAAGTTCTAAAACACTGAACATTATTTTCCAAGATCTTTTCTGTGTTTCTGAAGTGCTGAAATGACTTTTCTCAACTTGTCCCACCTGCAATTCCATACCAGTCACTGCCTGGCTAAATGGAAAGGAAGGGAAGAACTTTTCCCTGGTCAGGAAAAATGTAGCTTCAAGTGAACATGCCTTTCCTAAACTTTGACTTTTTAAATGCATTGTGGGCTAGAACCAACACATAAATCCTCATCTACATTTCTGTGAATTTGTTCTGTGCAAAACCAGAAGATGAATGAATTATCTATGCCAAGTACAAACAGTAGCGACTCATTGTCTTCTCTCTTTTTCTCAGTCTTACTGGGTTGACCTCATGGGCTGGCACAAAACTATATTTTGTTGTGTGTTAATATAAAATGGTCTTTGATTTACTCATGGCCTCAGGCATGAGCATAATTGATTTCTTCCAGTTTAGGTATTTTAAAGTCCAGGTAATCTATATTAGTGACTGACCCCTTCTCCACAGCTAGCTGAGAGAGACACACACATTTGGAGGGAAAATCCCACATTCTTTGTGGCATATTTGCCTGACACACCTTTTTACCTTGATGTACAGTGGGCCAAAATGGCTAGATACAGGTTGAGTAGCAGTGATTCACTGTGAAGAGTACTGGTGACAGGACAATAAAAAAACCCAACCTTGCCTGAGTTTTTCCTTTGGGAAGTTTTTCTTTCTGCCAGCTGGACCAGCATAGCACATCTTGACTAAAAATATCTGCAAGACTACATATATTAAAAATAGTTGTGAAAAACAGACATTGAGAGGTGCTTAGAAAGCCATCCCATGCTGAATAAAAAAATGAAGAACTTTTCAGATGTATTAGTCCCTTTTCATTCCTTTCCTGCAATTCCTGAGCAATACAATAGCAATAATTCCTATTAGTAGAATAACTTTTTAGCTAGAGAGATACCAGTCTTACAGGATACAACTTTTTGTGAATTTGACTGGCTATTTTTTGAAACATCAAGATTTGCCAAACACAGCCCGAACTTGCAGAAGTTCTGTTACTTGGTCCATAGATTTATTTTCAGCCACATTATCCACAGAACCAATACCAACTGTCCAGGGAAGACTTTCTCTTAGCATCCTCAGTCATGTTTCCCCTCTTCTCCCAGTACGCTTACCAGCCACTGATACAAGCCATTTCTTTCCATGTTAGCAACTGACCCACGATGCCCTTTGCTGAAAGGCAGGGAAGAGCAAGAAGCAGAGTTGGCAGAGGGGTCAGAGCTGACTTTGTGTTCTTCTCATAGTGTGGGAAGAATCTAAGGGGGGAGGTGAATCTAGGGAAAAGGAAGACTGACCCTCAAAAATGAGAAGTAATACCAGCCAATAGAAAAGCTGTGCTTGCATGTGGGAGTAGGGGAATGATGGGAAAGCCAGCCACTGATGGAATAAGATTGTAAAATGTTTTGCACAGAAAGAGCAACTCTTTGGAAAAGACTTGGAGGTAATGGGTTGCCTGCTGGTGGAAAAAGGGGGTAGAAGGACAGCACATCCAAGTCCTTCACAGAGGACAGGTTCAATTTGCATTTGGTACTCTTCTTACTCATTTTCTACCCATGTGATGTGGGAAATCTATCTTCACTGGTGTATAAAAACATTCTAAATGAAAGCTCATAATGAGCTGTCTTGGTTTGAAAGACAGNCAAATGAAAGCTCATAATGAGCAAAGGGGCAAAAAAGCAGATGCACTAACTA
Organism: Hylia prasina; assembly: GCA_013397195.1. Lineage (NCBI taxonomy): Eukaryota > Metazoa > Chordata > Aves > Passeriformes > Sylviidae > Hylia > Hylia prasina. The sequence goes on from VYXD01014206.1 coordinate 774,490, forward strand.
AATGGTCCAGCTACGACCTGGTACTGATGCTTCTGAAGATTAGAATAGAAAAAAAATTTTTTTCCAAATTATTTGAAGATTTCTATCCTGTTACTATGGTAGGATGAGTTTACAATTCAGATTCCAACAGTGGTGTTTTCCAGATGTGATTTCACTAGTTACTCCAAGCTATTAAATTCTCAGTGCCCTCAGACTTGACAGATATTTGACATATAAACAACATTACACAAATAAAATAGAAATTCCTTAGAAAACTGATCTAATAACATTGAAGTGATAACATTTTAATGTTAGTTAAGGATAATATGAATTACCAACAGCAAAGACTAGGAAATTGTGTTAACAGGAAAGTGCCTGTGGTGTAAAAAAAACACAAACAAGCAGAGCAAACAAAATACTGTGGCTGGAATTTGATCTGGAGGACTGCTCTGATGAGTAACTGTATATAAGGTTTTGCACAGGCGTGTTTTTTTAAGTGGGCAATGGTCACATCATCTTGTTTTGAATAATCAGTAATTGAAGAAAGGCCTTCAAAATAGCTGATGTGATATACTGGGTTAGGGTAGACTCCATCGGTTTCAGTCATAAACATGAGTGGAGATTGCTGAGGGATTCCTTTGTATAGCTCACACAGGGAGAATGGGGAACTGATTTAGCACTTTCTGCTTTCTTTCTTCCTGTTCTGCTTACACCTTTGTTTGAAATGAGTAATGCTTTTGTTTCTTCTGCCTGACTTTGCTGAATGATTTACATTCAGGAAAAATGGTTCCCTGTGGAAATAACAGTTATTAATTTCGAGTACCAAGGCTAAAAGAGCCTTGATACCATCATGATAAAGAATAGTGTGGTTAGAATCACTGTGGTATAACATTCACTATGACTTTTTTAAATGTTAATTTGGTCTCTTAATTTGACCTCCTGTTAGGCACTTTATGAAATGAAGATAAAAACGGAAAGGGTAATACATTAATGCTTAATCCACTTAATGAAATAGGATTTCCTTTGTGATTCCATATAAATTAGTGTATAACGTAGACTATTTTACCTGACATAATAATAGAGATGAAATTAATTCTCAGCTGTAAATGCTCACAGTTAATTTTGTAGTGGTCAATTTACCCTTGTGGGTTGCTGCATTTTTGTATTGTTCAGGAGCCTCAGATTGTAGTTTTACTTCTTGCTGTTTTCTACATACACCAGTTGTTTCTCTCCTGCATCTGATACCCTACAGATGTGAAGAATGTTGTGGATTAATATATACCAAGGGGAAGGTTAATAGCAGTACATTCCTCACACAGGATTGTTTTGAGATGGGCTGTACAGGTCACCATGTTTTTTCACTTCTTTTCCTAAATCATGACAAGTGATGAAGAAATGGAAGGGGAAGAGAGGGTTTGAGTTCTGTGATTCTTTCTCTTTGAACCCCACAGGGAATAAATAATTTGCACCTAAGCATCTTTCAGTCTTCACAGCTTGCTGTAAGACATCCAGGTTTGAAGGGTGTGCCCTGTGGGTATTAGCTATTGGCCCCTGAAATTAATCTTTCCATGGTGCATGTATGATTACTGGGGTGGGAAGTGACACACTGGGGATTGAACCAACGATGCCAAAAGCATGAATGGCTTTGGTTTGAGCTAAACCTGCCTCACCCTAGATGATCACTGATTCTGTGGAGCCTGCATACAGGAAACACCAGTAGCAAATGCATTACTGGGTCTTCGTGTTGGAGGGCCTGCAGAGCCCTTAATCTGTGCTAATCTTCCCTTGTGAATTTCAGATGAAAACAAGAAGACAGGAAATTGATTATCAGTGCACATTGTTTATGGGACAGGCATATTATTTAAAAGAAATGAAACACAGTTGACTGTATCTGTTTGACTGCAGTATTACATGTGTTTTGCTGAGGAATTCATGAGAACTTGATAGAGTTAATTACACCTGTTTTGCAGTCTTGCAGCCCCTGTGGAAACACTGGAATTAGCCTGCATTTGTAGGTGTGTGAGATAAGAACCTGTTCACTCCACCACCACCACTGGCTACAGGCAGCTGTTTTTAACATAAACATTCTCTCCCCCTTTGTCGATGGATTTGATGTGTAACAATTCTGTATATGGTTTTGGCTGAGTAATAAATTCCCAGTTATTTAGTACAATGTTCCGTCTCTTCATTTACATCAGCAGGACTTTTCCATTAGTGTACAACCTTGTACTCATTTGGGACCAAGCAATATTCCATGTGTACTGATTTTAGTCTATTAAAATATTACACATTTTGTATTTTTAAAAGTAACCACAGGAAATTCAATTCTTTCTTTCTTTGAATTTCAATATTCCAATATCAGAAACCATATGTGGGTTTCTACTCTGTTGTTTATTGTAACATGTGGCTGAAAAATAATATAAAATTGGGACTTAATTGGACTAAATGCTTGGCAGACAAGCTGCATCTGGTTTAAAGAAAACCCAAACATCTTCCTTTCTGAAGACTATGAGGCCTTAAGAATGGTAAATTGAGAAGGATTTAAAACAAATTATTGAGCTGGTTGGGTAAGGCAGCCTACCAGCCATGAGGTTTGAGGCCTGCTTCTGATGTTACTTGCCTTGGTAAAAATATATCAGTAGCTCCACTGCAGTCAATGGCATTAAAGCAGTATAAAAACCATTAATGTCAGATCAAGCTCTGGTCAGTTATTTGGAATTGAAAGTACTGTAGTCCAAGATCTGCACTCTCTGCTTTTTGAAGTGTAATGGCTCAGGGCACCAGGCCCCAGCAGCTTTATATGCTCTGCTGGTAAAAATCTGCTTCTGGCTTTTAAATTCAGAGGTCATCTAGGCCCTGATTTATTGAGGTATTAGAGTAATGTAAAAGGAGGGGAAAAGGGGAATAAGTACTTTTAAAGTGTACTTCTCTACTGTTTGAAGTACTGTGTAAATTAAATGTGATCTTCCTTAACCTGGAACCTCAGTTGGCTTAATCAAATATCAAACCTATAGGAATCTTTAGATAGAATGGCAAATGTAAGTGCTCTCCCTCTCTGCATGATCCACACTTTGCTTTAACACTAAGTCTTTTCAGTTGTGTGTGCAGCAAGCATTGAAACAGAAGTGTGGCAGGGGCAAGAGCTAGACAGGTTGTTTCACTTAAGCAACATTTATGCCTTGCTTTCCCTCACGGCAGAGTGTTCCCAGGCCTGCCTTAGTGTTTCTCTGTGCTTCTGGCATTCAGGGTAAATATCCTAAAGCTGCTTAAAATTAAAAAGTGAAAGTAGTTAGTGCTTGTATGTGGTAATTCCCATCTGTGGAATTCAGACACGCTATTGTGAGGGAGAAGATGAGGCATGGAGAAATTAAGTGTTCTGCATATGAATGATATGGTGAAATAGTAAGTTGGTAGCAAAGCCTGGAAAACGGAAATTGAATCTTCTGATTGCCAGCCCATTTCCTCCACAGCATGGACTCTTGGAATGGGCATTAATACCAACATTTGTATTTCCATGTCAGGTTTTTTTTTCCCCAATGAATATTTATCTACATATGGTTGGGGGAGGAGTATAAGTGTAACCCTCATCTTCCCCAGGGTACTGCCTTTAACCATCCATGGGTACATTACAGAGGAAGATGGAAGATTTGTGTGTCAGTAACTTAATGGATTTCTTTATCACCCACTTGGGTTTCAACCTATTCCACTCAAAACTGATCATTTGCAGCAAACATGCCAACACTGAAAGCCATAAATTCTGAATGTTAATTCTGTGAGTGGTGATCCAAGCTGAGAACAAAGAATTAAATGGTAAATGACCAAGCAGAAGAGAACAAAAAAGATCTGTCTGTGACTGGATTCAGGTCTAAAGAAAAGAGATTTTTGTCGGTTCTGTGACATCTAGGATAGAGTGTATTTCTAAACCTTTTTCTCTTGATTGCTATGAGGTATTTAGATTGTGTTAATTGTATTTTTTGAAAGCAAAAGACAAGCAAGCAAAATATTTTTTCAGTGTGTAAGAGAGCAACTTATACGTAAAAAGTTTTGGGAGGATTCAGACCCAGTAAACCAGTCTTCCCACTGAATATAAATGAGTTCCATGATCTTTGCTGGGTTCTGGAAGTGGAATACTTTTTGTTCTTTTTGCTGTGTTTGGAAACTCACAACAGCTACCCAAGTTTTGTTTATACTCACAGTGCTGCATATCAGGTCTATCAAGTGGAGCAAGTGCCAAGAGCTGCAGAATGTCTGGGTCGCTGCATATGTTTTCAAAAGCAGCTTGCTGTATCAAACAATAAAATGCCATAAAATGAGACACAGGCTCCATCTCTAAAGCACCTTGTGAGAATGGCAAAATAAAGACATTTCCATAGCAAGAAGTCTTTTTGCTTCTCCTCGGCAGAGCTGAGCCCTTGGAAAAGGAATATACTGAAAGACTCTTGACTATCTACCAAAGCTGCACTTGGGAAACTAGAGTTTACTTCATTAATTATTCATCTAGAAAATTGTACCTTCTCACACCACCTGATGGAAATAAAGTTTATGTTGCTGGAATCAGGTGGCTGAGATCAATAGTCATATGCTGAATGAAAGCTACTTTTATGTAAGTTGGTCTTTATAACAGATGAGGCAAATAATTAAAAAAACCCAACCAAAACAAAAGGCAGGGAATTTTCCTGAAGTACAGGTGCTTAAAGGGTTGCTAGACCTAAATCTGGATTCCTGGGAATGTTTCAGGAAGCCAAGTGGCTTACAAAGGCAAGTGATTTTTGTTGAGTATACAAAGGGTAGCCAAGTCATGAAGCAGCGTCCTTGCTCGGGAATGGTGCATTAAAATGATCCTTCCTGTTTTTGAAGCTAAAAGTTGTAGTGAACATTAATTGCAAGCACTCTTGCATGCTTTGGCTCCAATTTAGTCTCCATCTAAATTAGCTAGAAATCTATGGCCTTGATTTATTGCATTTGCAACAGTCGCACTAAAGGAAGGTAATTCCTTCTGAAAATGCCACATGCAGGCAGGAACAGGAAACCAATTAGGAATCAGTGGATGATAAATGGGCATTTTTACCAGCAGTTTACTTAATATCCCCATTAAATAAGCCTCTTTGCATTTATCATTTCATTCTCCCTCAGTCTATAAGGTCCTTTAATTGCTGCCTAAATGAGCCCTGTGTTTCAGTCCAAATTTAATCTTGGATCGGGAGAGAGAGATCCTTTCCAATGCTTGCCTGCCCAGCTGCCAAGAACTGTCAGAAATGATCACATAACTTTACACATTTCTCACAGTCTCATTGGAGAAATTTAAGATTGACAGAAAAAAAAAAATAAAACCAAACCAAAACCACAGGTCATATTTCTGCTTTAAATTGTAAACTACAGTGCGAGCAGCCTTTTTTCTCAATTGCATTTCCTGTATTTTTTTTTTTTTTTTAAGTTGCACTAAAAATAGATGGAAGTTGTAATGTTGCTCTGTGCTTTTTCGTTTTGGGAAGGTACCTTCAGTGGAAGTAGATGTGTGGCAGAACTAATGAAGTGTTACAGAGTTTGTGCAGCAAACAATTACTGGCTGAGTGGGTTGGTTACTGAACATGTGATTTGTGGGCGGAACATTGCATCTCCAGGCGAAATGGCAATCAGTGATAAAGAATCCCAAAGCAGTTGCCTTAACCTTCCTTATAATTTTTTTTTTCTGTAACACTCAGTTTTGGGGGTCTAGGGTTAGGACTCTTGAAAACAATAAAAGTAGTAGTTTCTTAAAAATTATCTTATTTCGGAGGTCTTCTTCTGACCTTGGAGCATACGCAGATGTTTGCCACATATGTAGAATTCATGGATTAGCCCCCAAACATCATTTTTGTAAGGGGACATTCCCATTTAGAGTAAACTGTTTTCTGAAATGCAGAGGACTTTCACCTGGGTGGTCCAGATGTCAGACTCGTACCAAAAGTACAAAGCCAAATCACCAATGCACTAAACCTCACATATTTCTGAAAAATTGGCAGCAAGTAACAGGCCCAGAGGAGGAATATTACCCAAATATTCAGTGCTGATTTATCTTCCTACTGTCAAAAACACACACATCTGTCTTGGTACAAAGAGCAACCCAAAGTCAATGCTGTTAATTACCCTTCATCCAGACACTTCAGCTTCTAATTTAAAATATCTATCAACGTGGAGCCTGATGTTAGTGCTAGAGAACTTTGAACTGATGTCAATGAGACAGTCTAGGACTGAGTCACTCAAATCTAGTGTTAAATAATGATGGGTCTTATAATAATGTCTAAAACCCGAAGGGTGACTGAATCTCTTTTTGGACTTGTCCTCTTAATACCATAAACAAACAAATATCACAAGAAAAGGAAGAAATACAGCCTCTGTGAATCTCTGACCTCATGGTCATGAGATTATAAACTATTTGCTTTATATATATGCTTGTCTGCTATTTTTCTTCCTTAAAAAAAAAATATAGTAAATTCAGAGCATAAATGATAACAGCATGGGAAATATTAGATGCATCTCAAAAATATTTTTCTCTTAATTCATTGAAAGGTGGTTGAGACCACTGTCATGTGAATTCAAGACTGTAGAAAAAATCATATACAAAGATAATTGCATTCTGTTGAGGAAGGGAAATGATTGATGGGCTTGAGGGTGTACTAATATAAGATTTGTCTTATTTTACTGTCTCCATTAAAGATTCGAAGGTGAGAGTAAGCAGGAAGTTATTTACATTCAGACGTGATATAAAGCTGTCATCTTATGCCATCTGAAATCAGTCACTTTTGGGCATTTTTGTCTTAATGTTTTCTTTAAATCATTCGTCATTGCAGGGAGTCTGGGGAAAACCCAACCTGAAACCTAATATTTCCGATAATGAAGATGGGATTACTGCATAATAATGGCTGTACCAAGCGAGACTATAGGCCCATTTATTCCATCCTCTGTCTCAGAGGTGGCCAATAGCAGATTCCTAGGCAAGAGTCCAAACAGGGCAAGCATTCAAGGATACTTCCCCTGACTAAGGAAACAGAGGTGTCAAAAGATGTGTTATCCATCCAAATTAATATATTCAGCACCTGAGAGGCTGGTTAAGGACTACATGTTACTTGTGTTCAGTTTCTGAGAATTAGCAGGTACAGTTTTCATTTTTCAAAAAGTTGCTAAGAAAATTAAGTCAACAAAATACAGCCATTCTAGGGAGGTGAGGGGGGTAAAATTTGCCACCAATTACGGCTGGTTTTCAGGAAAAAAAAAAGATTTGGAATAAATGGTCCATTTTCAGGATGACATTGTGATGTTGCTGTGTGCATTTAACAGACCCATTTATATAATCTGTGAAGACTGGGGCAGGAAAATGTTGAGATGGCAAAATCTGCGAAATTATTTGGGTTAGTCCAGATGAAATGAGGCTGTGAGGAACTCTGATGGGACTTAAAGCTAGGTGGCTGGGGAACATGATGTCAGATGAAATTCAGTGCTGACAAATACATGGTAATACATATTAGAAGGAATAATTTGATCGCTGCCTTCTAACTGAGCTGAAGTCGCTGCAGGAAAGGGTTTGCCAGTAGACAAATTAGGGAGCAGCAGTAATGAAAAAACCAAAAAGTGTTAAAATCAAGGACTAGGGAACACTGAAAATATTGGATTGTCATGATATAATTTTAGCTGGAAATACAGAGCATAAATAGGATGGGCAGTGGATAAAAGTTATAAAAGGCAATGCCTGAACTCCTTATCTAGGGAAAATGAAAAGGTTACAGCATGAGGAATGTATATAAAGAGACCAAGGACAAAATTTAGATATATCAAGGGTTATTATTTATACTTTTTCCATAGATGAAAAATAATGAAAACCAAGAATAAGGCTACAGGAGTTCAAATGTCTGTTGGGCCTGTCTCACACTAATGAAAAACTAACATAAAAATTTTTTATGCTAACAAGGTACAACATCTGAGAGCCTTTATTGAGTGATTTCTTTGCTCCTCTCCTCCCTTTTGCATTAAGGAAATCTCGAAAATAAAAAAGGAGCCTAACCTTAGCTTGGTAAATGTATCTTTTTGAATAATAATGAAATATTACTTCCCATTTGGTAAAAATATAATAATCAGGCTTCCTACTGGCCAGTTTTAACATCTGCTGGTCAAATATATTTGCTGTGCTACTTCCCTCTTTCACATCACTTGAATCTTGAAGAGCTATGGCTGGGTGATGATGTAGTGCCAGAGCTGCTGTGTGTTTGGGAAAGCATGGACTGCCAACACTTGGGAGGGGTTATCTCAGCCTGGAATGGGGCTCCCTTGCCCACAGGTCTCTAGGGATTTCAGCTCTTTAAAGGGGTGATTTGTGTGAACATAAAACACTATCTTGCAGATACTGCATGACTCCTTGACACTTGATGCTGTTGAGGCAAAAACATTACTACTGAAAAATATAAACTTATATGGTTATAAAGTTCTGTTTATGGGTAGAAATGTCTGTTTTTATGTGACACAGGGGACAACCTTATTTTCTTGATCGTATTAGTTGACAGAATTTGGAAACTTTTCATTAACAATCTGACACTATCTGCTTTAGCATGCTGAAACTGACGCTGGCTGCTGAGGCCTAGACAAGCCCTACACAAAGGGATATGGCCACTGGTAGCCACTGATTAGTGACATAAAACTTCATGTCATGGTTTTACACTCTCCAAGCATTCCTCTAAGCTGGTGACTCTGGGGACAGCCCTTCAGGCAGGTCTACAGCTATGGCAATGTCATGAAATTAGAGTGTAAGAATGTCACCTGACGATCTTATGCAATAAGAGTGTAGAAGGTAGAAGCATATTTATAAAAATCCCTTTGGTTTACTTTTGTACGACAGCAATAAAGGTAAGAGCCTGACCCTTGCTGAGTGTGGGTATGTGGTGTGCGTGTGCTCACACGTGTGTGCTTTGTGACATGGCTGAATCTGCTATGTTTCATTCTTTGTGCCTAATTGTGACTCTTTCCCTCTTTTGCAGAAGGAGCTTTGTACAAATCATCTCTGGTTATACAGCACATATATATTCAGCCTGGAAAGGAGAAGGCTTTGGGGTAACTTAATTGTGTCCTTCCAGTGACTGAAAGGAGTCTACAAGAAAGATGGAGAGAGAGACTATTTACAAAAGCATGGAAGACAAGGGGAATTAATTCAAAATGAAAAAGAGTAGGTTTAGATTAGATATTAGGAAGAACTTCTTAACTTTGTGGGTGATGAGGCATTGGAACAGGTTGCCCAGGGAAGCTGTGGATGCCTCACAGTGGTCAGGTTGAGTGGGGCTCTGACCAACCTGCTCTAGTGAAAGATACCCCTGCACGTGGCAGAGGGTTTGGAACTAGATGGTCTTAAATGTTCCTTCCAGCTCAGGTCATTCCATGATTCTATGATTCCATGGTACACAGCAGGTCATGGCTGGCTGTATGTATGGCCTTGTGGATGGGCATTCTTCAAAGCCAGCTGCTGTACAAGAACACTTTGAAGTGAGTGGGAAGCCCAGGTCCCAGAAATATCCTCTCTCACTCTGGGAGAGATCTCTAAGCCAGGACTGTGCAACAGCTTGATGGCTTTAAGGAGGAGAAATCCTCCTTGGCTTGGTTTGTAGGGTTCCCACTTTCCTCCATGCCCCACTCAAATTCACTCAAGATCTGAGAAGGAATAACACTTATGCCCTCAGAAGATCAGTCATTACACAGCACTGCTGTTGTCAGGCATAGACCTAAGTGTATGCTGGCACCTTATCCCTGCTTTACAGATGAGATAACTGAGGGGCAGAGAGCTAAGGTGAGCACCCAGCATTGCTGGCAGAACTAAGAATAAAAGCCTGGTCTGTGGCATGACATCTTGCCTTTGCATGCAGCTTTGGAAAAGCTGGATGGCAAGGTCACTTGGGTGGTGCTTGTGTCTTCCTATTTGTTCTGTAAAAAGTGGCTCTCCAGATTAAAAAATACTAAGAAATGTCCTGCCACAATAGGGTGAAATTCTTTAAAAAATCTCTGCCTATTATTACTTGGATTTTTTTTTTTTGCAGGGTAGCTGTTATGCTGATGTTGGCCGGTGAACTATGACTATACAGAAAGGAGGAGAAGGAAAAAAATAAAAGAGAAAAAAGAGTGCATAACTATTTTGTGCCTATGCTAAATGTCTCTGTAATTTAACAGTATGTATGTGCCCTCATGAAAATCTGCACACTGCATAAAACAAAGTGCTGACCATCTTTGAAAATGCAGGCTGTACTAGCAGAAATATAATTAAGAGAAAATACTAATGACATTTATATCCAGGGTGACATTATAGGTTAAGAGTTCATATATGTTTGTGTCTGGATTTCAGTCCCAAACTTAAGGCTGAATCCAAACAATGTAACCTCAGAAAAGTAGTGAATAATATAAGAAATCCTTTTCCTGTAGAATATTTTTGACTTTGAGAAAGTAGCTGTCATTAATTTGCAACAGCACATGCTGGTACTCTTAAATAAGTTTTTCCCAGGATAACAGTCTGGTTAAATAAGAAATATTGAGAAAACTGTTTCTTACATCATTTCTTGAAACCAGTGCTGACAACCCAATCAAACCATTCATCCAGCAGTGAATTGTTCACCATGTTCATGTTGCACAGACCCTCACTTTTGGAAGGACTTGGGTATGTTTTCATAACTTAGCCATCTTTTCATTGAACACCTGTGTGCTTAAAAGTAACAACTAATTTTCAATTGCCCATACAACTGTAGTTTCATGAAGACAGTCAGAACATGAGGCACTCGTGTACAAATAAAGCTTGCTTAGTCTTGATGCAAGAATTTCTAGTGTTGGGGATGAGCTGAGCAATCATGGGCTTCTGTCATGGCATTCTGTTTTGAAGAAGCACTGGAAGAGAAGTAGAACACATTGTGATCAAGGATAATCTTTGGGATCTGATGGATCAAAGATATGGTTGCTATTCCTGGCCATGACATAAAATAGTGGCTATATGGCAATTCAGTGGAGCTCTGAGGTTTAGCATGACATGGTACATCCACAGAGAGTCCATGAAGCATAATTATCTAGACTGTAGCATGTTGTGGAGTACTGCATATAAATACTTGACGTAGAATTACCTTCCTTGTGAAAATATAAAACTCTGATATTTCCCAAATAATTTGATTCAGTAAAATTTAAAGAAGTTACTAAAAATCTTAAAATATAAAGCACATTCCTCACCTAGGCTCTTGGTCTCTGTTATGTCTTGCAAGTATTGCAAACTATGTAGTCCTGTACCTTAATTCCCCTGTTTTTGATGCAAATTGAGATGATACGGCATTTTTGGGTAGCAGCTCAAGGTTGAGTAGTGATTTTACAAAGTCAGCAAAATTTTTGTGCCAGATACTGTGTCTCATCATATTCTTTCTCATTCCTATCCCTGAAATCTTGTCACACGTTATTGCTTAATTATAGAGCGATGCAACAATTAATCTGCAATGTTAACCATTGTACTTTCATTTGTTGACATAGAATGTTCAATAGTGATGAACAAGAGAGTAAACTGAGATTGTCCGTAAACTACTATTCTTCCCTAGCTTAGCAGGGGTGGCAAGAAGGAAGTGTGGAGGGCTTTGTATCACCAGTCCTCATTACATTCTTTTGTATTTTGACTATGAAATGTGTGCAGCAAATCCATGGTGACTCAGGAATGCCATGGTTGTCACTATGCTGTGCACTGTGGCCACTCAGAGCTGGGTGGCAGTAGCAGAAATGGGATTCAGCCCTTCTGTTCTTGCACTCCAGGTTTCTCTCACCTGGGAAACTAGCAGTCACGTGGGGCTTACAGAGCAGAAAGAGGTGTCAAGTCTGTCTGGTGGAGACTGATAAGTAGTGGAAGGATGAAAGTAGTGTCAATGTACCACAGCATCACTGAATAATGGTGATATGGTACTGAGTCCATCACAGTCACCAGCCAGTTGGGAAATCTGATTGAAAGGTAAGGTTCCGGAAAAAAATTCTAACATTTACTCTAGTCTGCATAAAAAAGTGATTTTTCCTACTCCCTTCCCGGACAGGAACAATGCATTTTATGGCTATCTGCTATAATATTATTAATTTAATGAATTACTGAAACTGGTGAATTGGTCAATGGGATAACACACCTCTGTCATATTTAACTTCAATATCTCATCATTTCTGTCATTCTGCTGCTTCTCAGAAGTTGGGGCTTTCAAGAAAGGCAGTACTCTTTCCCACGTTGATGGACAGAGGACATGGAATGAGCCCGAGAGAGAGTCAGCAGGCTTGCAAACAGCTTACATCAAAATTGATCTAGAAAATCAACACAGGTTAATCTCTCCAGCAGGGATGAGATCAGAAAGGTGTACTGCAAAAGAAAGTGAGACCTCATCTTCACCTTATGTTAGTGTATCTGGTATTATGAAGATTACTCATTAAGTCATTACTCATAAGGCTTAGAGGAAAGGTTCACAAAAACAATCTGTTAGATGTGCTTCTTGTAAAACCTAAACTGGACTACATTGTGTTATCTCTTTTTTCCAATTTGTTTGAAAATTCCAAAATCTGCATTTTTTCCCCCAATTCTTGTACTTTCCTAGTTTTGCAATAATAGGGGCCAGCTGGAGGGAGAAGTTTGTAATGAACTGTAGTGGCGTTGCATCTCCCATCTGCTGATTTATAAACACTCTTGAATATAGGTAAGCAAAAGTGTCACTATCATTTAGTGTTACACCATAACTGTTTTAGGGGAATTATGGGGTGTGATATAGTGGTCCTCTAGTTTCCTCTAGATTTGTTTAGGACCTGGTAGTTAGCATATTTGCTGGCAGTCTTAACAGAGGTCTGAGAGCTTAAATCTTAGTGGAAGGGATTCATCACGGTTACTGTCAAGGGCAGCATGATGAAATAGGCATTGCCCTTCATACAGGGAGCACAGACTGCAGAGCTATCGAATAAACTGGTACCTTTAAAATGTACTGGGGCTATTAAAAAGACAGGCTCTTAGATAACCCCTAAGTGCTTTGCTTCTCTCCCTCTCATGTCTGCTGCTATTTCATTTTTATTGTCTTTATGGAAAAAAATTCAAAGGGTTGGAGGATAGAGGAAACATTCTTGTAAAGTTACTTTGTAATCTATAGAGTTAGCCCACAGAGGGAGAGACAAGGGAAGTATTTTTCAGAAATTTTAAGAGGTTGAAAATTCTCTGCCTTAATGCTCCTATTTAGGCTCTGTATTTACAGATGTGTGCATACATACATGCACACATGCACAATCAATGTGTGCTCATGCAACAAATTTCTGCTGAAGTATTTTAGGAAGATGCTTTTATAACACAACCCTTGCCTAAACCCAGTGCCGAGAAATAACGGTATTTGACTCTCACCCTAAGTTTTTTCCTCTGGATTTCCTGCTCTCTCTTTTGCTCTCTCTCAGAGAATCAGATCCTCAGCAGTGCGGGATTAAAGTCTCATGCTGTAACATTCATCCTTCTTGCTGAATGAATAACATGATTAAGGTATATGGGGAAGTGGAGTGACAGTAGTGAGTTCCATAGGTACAAACCCCCTCAGGGGTTGTGCTGCAGTATACAGTGATTTATTTGGCAGCTATTTGCATACAACAAATGCCTGTGAACATTTCTCTGGGACTCTGGACAATTTCAGTGAGGGAGGAAGCAGATGAAGAGCAGAGTTTCTTCCTCCACTACACTGACAGCTTGAATCAGGAGCAGGGTGGAGTGAGGGACTAGCATGTTCGGCATGTGTTTTGTTCCCACATATTGAGTCCTGTACACAATGGTGTGATAACAACCTTCACAACACACAGGGTATTATAAATGAGACAGTAGTGTTCAGGTATCACAGACTCACTTGTGTCCAGCCAGCGCAGCCCTGGGCTAAGTACAAGGCCTCACTGCTCCAGAGTGAACATTTTTTTATGGAAGTTTGCCATTGGCTGAAGACCTGCTTTCCAAAATCCACCTATGAATTGTAATTTCTCTTTCAAAGGCTTACACTTTCCCTGTAAGGCTCATCCCCTCACAGCCTTTATTGCGTGCATTTTTTTCAATGTTCCTGTGAAAAGAGTCCTATTCCTCTTTTGAAGAAGGAAAATGAAGGTGCTGAAAAATGAGAGTCAAATTCATGAAGGGACCAAAATTTCCAAATGTGTCTTTGGTATCTTATATCTCACAATTTCGGCTCAAATACTGCTTGAAGTCTGCCACTGCACAAACTTTTGACATTTGATTTTTTTGGGAACTTACATTCTACTTCTGGTCATTCTCATAGGCACCTCATCTTTGACAGTCTTAGCAGCTCACAGTCTATTTCATGTTTTAATTTTGCTTGGATCCATAAATAAGGTGTTTCTCTTTGCTTGTGTGAGGGGCTCAACCCAATAGAGGCTCTCCAAACTTACCAACTTGACTGAGTTTTACACAAGATAGAATTGTTGGGTACCTCTTCATCTCCTCATTCTCATCCCTTCAGCCAGGTGACTAAGCATTTGTGTGAGAAATCTGGTATCTGATTCGAGTGACAGATATTCACAGTCAAATCTTGGATCCAGAATGAAATAGCTTCCAAGATTGGCTGAAACTGCATCCTTCTCTTGGCAAATTAACCTAGAGGGAGGAGGCGAAAACTGCCTGTGAAATAAGGCACATGAATCCCATCAGTTAAAAGACAATGAGCCCAGGTTTCCCAGATTTTGATGGCTCATGTTATGAAAACTCCAATGTAGCTACGAAAGAAAGCTGCAATTTGCACTCAGGTTTTGAATGAAAAGGTTTAGACAACTACCCTGGGGAGAGTATTCAGGGCTTTGAGTGTATTGGTACTATTGAAAAAGGAGCTTGAAGCACAGAGGGGAGAAATATATCCATTTGGAGAGACTAGCACAGGTCCTAAAACCTGCAGATCTGCATTAGCATGGTGATGTTCTGGAGTTGTTCTGGTTTTATTCACATGAGCAATGTCATAATATGGAAAGAAATAAAGTACAAGAGGATAAGTGAAAATGGATGTTGGCTTGAGGAAAGATTCAGTGCTACGCTGAGAACCCCTGGCTGGGGAGCAACAACAATGAAAGACTGGTCCAAGAGCTTTTCAGCAGCAAACAAGATTTACGAAGTTTATCTTCTGCCTCTGGATATGTGGGGTCAATCTAATGGTTTGATTAAGTCAGTGTATCAATAAGATTTTAAAATGAGATAGAGCTAAACTGTTGTGGATAGATTGCCACAGACACTTCGAGATGCAGACTGTGGGCCAAATTCTATTCTATGATGAACTTTCTGACTCCTCTGTGTGCTTTGACTAGCTTTCTGTTGGTGTGGCTTCTGTCACCTTTTGTGTGACTTGTAGTTTTTTCTCCACTTCTTCATGCAAGAGGCCAGGTAGCTACCAATATACATGTTCCGATTTAAAGACTGAAAAGATAATCCACAGCTAAAATAATGTGTGTTTAATCAACTGTCCATTGGGGTATGGAAAAAAAAAGTTTTTTTTTCTTTTGAATGTCTAGATGTATAATTGCCTGGTAGACCAGAAAGATGAGTTTTAGTCTCTTGTGCAATTACAAAAAAACCAAAAAAACCCCACAAAACTGTCTAAATGTTTTGGAAACAGAAACTTGGTCTGATCTCTTGGGTAGATACAATGCATTTTAGAACTAAACATAAAAGATATAGTAAAAATATTTTAAAGGAGAAGCCTGAGTGTACTAGCAAGAGTTGGCATGAATCAGAAAGGCCTGCATGACACTATCTTCTGTAGTGATCAAAATGCTCTAGCTGTGGTTGGACTTCCTTTGCTCAGTGCCATAATTTCCATTCTTTTAAAAGAAAAACTGCAAATGCTTGAATAAGTGATCAGCACATTCCTGTTAACAGAGTCCTAAAGTGCTTTGCTGTGTTACAGGGGAAAGCTGCTTGCAGCTTCTATCACTGACTCTTCTTTGATGAGCCACGATGCTCTCCCAAGAACCTAGAGTGACAGGGCAATAGGGCAGGGTGCTGTGAAAAGCTGTGCTATGGAGGTAGGGGAAGCAATGGAAAGCACAGTCATGCTGCTGCTTGACCCCAGGGTTTCATCTGTTTGTGATTTGTATTTACTCACATTAGTACTGGAAAAAGTTTTTTGAAATCTCTCCAGATAGATGAAGTGATCTTATTTCTGCTTTTTTCCCCCCATATTCTCCAAAAATAACTACCTGATGTTCTTGATAGGAAAACTGTTATTTAAACACATTTTCTTTGTGTGTATATCTGTATATCTGTATTTTTTCCCCTGTTACAGACTGAATGGAGAGAGCTGAACACAATTTCTATTTTCCTGTATAACAACTGTGTTCTCTTAGGAAGTTTAGTATACCTTCATTAGGAACTGGTACAACATTTAAAGCTTTGGTGTAGGAATTTTTGCTATTCAACAATATTTTTCTATTTTTGCTATCTTTTTTAGAAAACAGACATGAAGATTTTTATTAATGTGCAGACTGAAGGAGAATGTACAATTAAAGAAGTCTTTTTGGTTTGGGGATTTCCTATCCCTACATACATTAAATTGTATGCTCCATTTGGAATGTGGGGCTTGTCTGCATTTTCTGCAATTTTTTGCTTCCAAGGAAAGAGATGAGCTACAGGATAGTATTAATACCAAAATAAATCAGCAGAAACTGATTATGAATACTTTGTGCCTGAAAATTAGAACAGAATTTCTATCGAGTTTCTATCTGTTACAGCAGTGAGGCTACAGAACAATCTGACCATAGTATGGTAAGCCCAAAATCTAATATACATACACGTATGTATGTCTTAAAAAAAAAAAAAAAAGAACCTGATAAGCTTCTGAGGAGTTTCATGAAACAGTTTGTATGATTAGTCCTTGCAAGAGCAAAGAATTGCACTCTCAACCTAAAAGTCCCTTCAAGTCTTACATTCCTAAAACCTGACTGCTTTTGAAACCCTACAACAGCTTTGTTTTTGATGGGTTCACTGAACATTTGTCTCTGGATAGGGAAGAGATTTGGAAACTGGGGAAAGGTTACATTTCAGATGCTGAAACACCTCTGGGACTGGCATTGGTTGGGACCTTGAGCATCTTATGATGGGTATTAATAGAGGGGTTACAGGTAGAAACCAATGTTCAAGAAAAGTACTTGAAAGATGTTGAGGCAAGAACAAACATGGGAGTCACGTATACCCCTGGGAACTTATGAGTATGCAAAACCCACTACTGAGGGCTAAAACACCAACTGGCTGTCTGCCTGAACAGAAAGTCCAGCTGGCTTGACAACACCTAAAGCACAGTAATGAAATGAGAGAAACTTTCACTTTTTCAGCTTGTTTAGAGTATCATGTTTTAAAATCAGGACTTTGTTAATGAGTCTGCTCAGGTAAAGGGGAGTGAATGGTTCTGTGGGGACTCACTGACCTGTGCTGCCACCATGTCCCTGTGGCTTCCCACCTGTAGACTGAGGAAGATCACAAGCTGTGCTGTAGCACTTCTCCAGAAGCCTAAACCTCTCAAATACTGCAATATTTAAGCAAGCATGTGCTGAAACTATTATACTATTTCCCAGTGTGAAGATAAACTAGGAGACTTGTAAGATTGGCTGAGTGAAATCTCATGGGCAGATACTGTGGATGGAGCTGTTGCCTCATCAGTCAGGGCTTTCTGCCCTGCAAGAGCCTGCTATGGCTGTCACTGCCCTTCTTGCATATAACCTTGTAAGCCATGCTTCGTGATAGAGTGTGTCTACTTGGCAATGATAAAGTGGTATTAGCCACACAACTAAGATAATTGCTGTCTTTCTTCAGGTGGATGGGCATGGTGCAGATAAGGTTAGTGGGGTTGCTCACCATTTCATTCTGGTGGATTTGTTGTTGCATGTTGTCACAATCTGCCACTCAGGGAGTATATGTAGACATTTGTAAATCTTAGACACAGTGAAATAGAGCAAGCTCCAAGAGGGTTCCTCTGCATCTACAGTCAAAGACAGATGCTCTTGTCTTTACTTTTCCTTCTGACTCTGGTGGGTGGACCTTTTGTGAAAAATCTCATGGTTATCTGTTTGAGTGCAGGGGGAACACTGACACATTTTGATGTTTCCTTTGAAAGAAAAGCAGATTCTAGGAATAAATTGTATACTTTGAAAATCTGATGCTAAAAATGCAGAAGGAAAGCACACGGAGAAAGGGACTTCATGCTAAAATGGAAAGAGAGGTGGCTATGAGATGTTCATTTCATTGGCAGCCTAAGCAGTGTTATGCTAAAAACTGCAAAGGGCCTTGTAAACTAGGAATGAGACCTTATGCTAAAGGAGAAAATAACCAGCAAGAGAGTGGATGGATTGGAAGTCATGTAGGAGAATAAGGAGTCAAAGAGAATGTAGAAGTCTGTGCATAATTTCCTGCCTAAGTGGATGCTGATAATGCCAACCCTAATTGCCAGAGGTTTTATATTTAAGATACACTGAGGTCTGCTTCAAATGAAGCAGGATGAGTTATTTGCTGAATTGCTGAAGTCAAAACCAGCAGAGAATATGGGTCGAGTGCCTGCAGAGAGCTACCTGCTGAGGTGAGTGCTATCAAATACCCTTCCACCATCACAGCAGCACACCAGGCGGGTGGGTCATGAAGTTTGCAATTTCCAACATTGCCTCCTACACCCCTCTGTTTCTGTGTTACTAACCTTTTTGGCTACAATTTCTGTCACTTTGGAAGAATGGCAAACATTTGGAGGATCCTTTTTTCTAGGGGTGCTTTGGCTACTTGAGTAATTTTGGATTGTTTGAGGAGGGACGGTGTCCGCTCCTGTGCAGAATTGTTAGTTACTCCACATGTGTGTTATGTGTAGGGGATCTGTAAGGTTGTTGGGCTGTTGCAGACCATGTGTCATACTGTTATAATTGATTTAACCTCACCAAGCATAACTGAGAACACCTGTTTTTCTAGGTGGTTCCTTTTCTTAACATATGTCACAGCTAGTCTCATTATTTACAGTGTATTTTTAGACTTCACATCTAATCACAGCGTAAAAGTGCAAAAATCTGTTTTGCACGAGAAAAAAAAAAGTTTTTCATTATCTTTGGTGTTTTTTTGCTTTTTTTTTAAATAATTGTATCATGTTTCTGACAGCTAAATAAATGGATTTTATTAAACAGGATTATGGGCTGAGATTATTTAGTATTCCTTTTTTATTATCTGGTGTAGCCTCTGCTGGGAGTTTCTTTTCTTCATTTCCAACATTGATTCTTGCATTAGATGGTTTCATTGAATAATTAATATACTTCCTGTGATTGATGATTTGCATGGCCTGAATATTAGGTTATCAATCATGACCCACTTGTTCTAATGTAATCATATTGAAAACGTGTCAAAAGCTGTTTACCCAACAATGACAACAGGAGCTGTGATATTGAAGGTGCTTGATACACTACAACAGAAAATATCCTGGTTGAACATTCATAATGCAGAGATTATGAGTTCCTCAAATTGATGTAACAAAAGCCTGGAGCCCTTGGTGAGAGTTATCAGCTCCAATAAGAAAAGCCCTTTTTTCAGCTAGAAAATCGTACTGATTTCTTTGCCTTTTATCAACTGCTTAGTGACTTTTCAAGCCTACAGTGTAACGTAATTATGTTCTGTGCTGCACAGTGTAAAGAAACTGAACAAAAAAATGGAAAGTGTTATTTTTTTTGAAAAAATGAATGACACTGTCTATATCTGTTTTTACTGGAAGGAAAGAGCATTGTTAAGGTCTTTCCAAGTTTGCTTTTAGTGGATTACCACAAACATTGAAAAAGTGGGTTTTACTTCTGTGGGAATCATTAAAGCAGAGCATTGCATTTTAATGATCAGCATATAATGCACATTTCACTTGCAGTGTATTTCTTAGCTCATAGATAGGTGCTTGTTTCTGCAGACTCTATTGGTTCCATTTCAATACCCTGTTGCTCTTTACCTCAGCCAACTACAATGGCAGGTTTAGTTGTGTATATTTGTTTCATTCTTTCCCTTTTCCTGTAACAACTCATATTAACATGGGAATTCTGTTGCAGTTCAGCTTCACTACTACAGACTCATACTAATAGAAATATTTCCTATGACCAAAGTAGAATTGCTCATATAAGACAAAGCTGCTTGGGGTGGAGAAGCCTAAAGCACAGAGCTTTTTAATTCTAAGCAGCAAAGCCATTTCCTTCAACCTCTGCCTGACTTCCACTCTGGACTGTAGCATACACAGATTTTTCCAGTCTCTTTTGTTCATGAAAAGTCATGCAGTGATGCTTTTCCTGACATTTGACAGTGCTTTACTCCTCATGTCACCTTTTGGCTTTGATAGTGTCCTCAAAACCTTTGCTCCTTCTAGCTCCCCATTGCTCCTGACATTAGACAACTTAATTGGTGGATATAGACCAAAACCAGACTATTCATCAAGATTAAGAGTACTACAGTTTTGTCCAAATATGAGGACCGTACTAGTCCTGGCTAGTCTTCAAGGCATATAATCATAGAGTTCATACTGGTGTGGTCTCTGAGTAGCTGGCATGGTTGACAGTCCTAAGAAGAAAGACAATTGGAAAATTTAAAAGCTCAGGGAAAAATAGCCCTACAGTTTGACTCACCATTTTTATTTATTTATTTATTTATTTAAAGTCAATATTTTACTTTGTTCCACCAAAAAGAAAAAGTTTATAGGACCTACCTATGTAGTTGTCCTGGAAACGAAACAGTAGACTGAGTGATACCACTCAGCAGGAGAGGTAATCTCCTGGGATGTCACCACAGTTGAAGGCCAAGTGTTTCAATTACTTAATATATGATAATATTAACCTTGTTGTTTCTCTCAATGGTTAAAACAGAGTACAAGTATGTTCATTATTACAGGAAAAAGGATTCCTAAAATAATTTGTAATAATAAAACCACAGAAATCTGGAATCAGAGAAAGTGTAGATGAAAAAGACCTAGTCATGTAATTTCTCTGCCAGTGTAGGATTTCAGTGTGCATTTTTGGTATATTAGTGTAAGAGGGTTACTTAGAAAATGATGCCCAAACCTGTTGGATTTGAACATAACCACAGTGATTCATGGTTTTTATGGTTTCTTTTCTTGAATCTCTGTACTTAACTCAGGGTGTTTCAAACACTAGTGCTTCTACAACCATGGGAAATACAGCAAATTAATTAGATTGTAAGAAAAACAAACATGTTCCTTGGCTTCAGCAAACTATGTCTTCTGCTACTGCTTTTTATCACACTAAATAGTTTCAAGTCTATTAGAAAAATTGTCTTCAGTTTCCCCAAATCTCTTGTTAGACATGGACTTCAAAATGAGGCAATAGAGAAAGGGTATGTTCTGAGTTTCTTTTATTTGCTCGATGTTTCTAAAGCCTCTAATGCCCATTCATTATCTCTCCTCCGCATCTAAGAGAGTTTACAACTGTTTATTATTTTTCAGGATGGAAACAGGGACTGTCTTTTGTTGAAAGATGGAACTCCAGGAGACACACCTCCAGAGAGACTCCCTGTATCTTGGACTGACTTTGAAAGAGTAAGTGAAGGTGGTGTTATAATTTCTCTATCTCACTGGTGACTGATCTTTCAAGTATTTGTGTATTTGTTGTGCCACTGCATCTTCTCTTGATTACATCATGTTACGTTTTTGTTTGCTGCATATTATGTATGAAGTGGGGCAGAGAAGCCCTGTACATAAAAGAGGAGCATAAAAACTACACATCTTGAAAAGCAATGAATTGTTTTATAAAACTTTACTGCAGGAAAAGCTGTTCTGCTTTCTGAATCACCATTTCTACATTTTTTTAATTAACATTTTTTTGGTTATTGCCTCAAGACTAAAAGCCCACTAGTTTTCAGTTGTTTAGTTTCTCAGCCAGTAGTAAAATTTTCCTTGAAAAGAAGCAGCATTTTATGGAAACCATCAGTAAACTGTTTTTCTATGGAAAATATTTGAGTAGCCCTCCTCTGTATACATAGCTATAAAAATATTAGGGCAATATGTGCTAAGTGGGCAGTACAAGTCTTTCAGCACAGAGCACCCATGTCTGCAATTTGCTGCCAAAAGCAAATTTCTCTAGCAAGCCATTTAACATGATAGGACATAGCAGGTGTTGGGCCACATCTTCAAACAAACAAAAACCAGGCAATGACTACTTCACTGGAAGGAGCAGTATAGCCAAAATTTTCTTCTTCTGACCCACAGGAAAACAAATCTGCCATCCACCAGTGCAGAGCTCATATGTGTGGGATATAAACCTTTCTAACCAACCAAAGACATATCTGATACTATGCTTGGAAAAGATCAAAACAGGCATGGACTTCTGAGATGAGATTGCGAAACACATTCCTCAATATACCACAATTATAAATAAGTACAAACAAAGTCTATTCCCTGCTGATTCTGAATGGAAAAGAGCTGGAGAGAAGAAGAAAAAAATGGCTGTATATGTTTTCTTTACAATTTTGGAATGCATTCAGACTTCACACCAGGCAGGGCAGCAGAGAGAGAGGAGCAGTAGACACCATTCTCATACTCAACTCATGCTTGGAAAGAGTGCAAATTTTGTCATCAGCATTGTCCACAATGGTGTCTTGACTCAGAACAGAATATTTCTTGGTCTACATTTATGAACAGTGAAGGATTAAATTGCGAGTGGACAGATGAAAAGCAGTTTAATAGGGCAAGAGGCAATTTGACTCGTAGTTTGTCAAGCTGGCACTTCAGGTCTAAGTCAGCAGGAAGGTGGCCTTGTCTCCAGCCTCCTCACCTGCCCCTGCATTTCCATGATTTGTGGAGCCTGCAGCACCATCCTCTCTTAGTCTACCAGAAGACTGATCATGCATGACTTTGCTAATGCACGTGACAGACACTTTACAGTTGATGTCACTGATGCCAGCCTAGAGGTGACAGAGTTGTCTTATTCTTGGCATCCTTTCAAATCCTGTGACTGCCTGCAGATACTTCTTATAGCTACTGTAAATGCTGTAATCACTACAGAGGGGATGACTGGATATTTCCGTGTTGTTTTGTTAACTTCTCCTATGAACAACAGGAAATTAAGCTGGGTGTTGTGTGGTACTTGGCAATCGCTTTTCTGGGGGTTTATTAGTTTTTTTAATATTCTCATTCCCCCTCTCTACTTCCTTCCCTGCTAGATTTTCCATGGCAATATTAGGATGAATATGTCTGTCAGTTTCAAGCTGTGACTTTTTTTTTCTGTTTTTGTAGAGCTGTCCCAAAGCATACCTGGGAGCTGGGAATGTTAAAAAAGAAAAGGAAGCAGAGTCCTCTGTAGTGTAAGATTGCTGGCCTTGCCTGTAACATGAACACCTGCCGAGGTAAGAGGAGGCTCATTAGGTGACTCTGACTCCCGCTGCCTTTGCTATTTTTGGGCCAGCTGTCATGTGCACAGGGTGATCTGCCTGGCCTTGACGTTCAGTATAACATCTCAAGACCAGCCCATTGTACATTCACGCCCTGCAACAGGAGGAAAGGCAGCCAACACGGTCGTTATGTGGGCTAGACGTCCAATTAAGCAAGCACGGGCTGCATGTGCCCAGGCAAGGGCTCTGGTGGGCAGAGGGGAGGAGAGTGTGCAGAGCCATTACCTCAGAGTGCCCTGCAAACCCTCCTCTTCACTTCTGCTGCATCCCTGGGAACTGCCAGGAAGAGCATCTGAGCTGCCTGCAGCTTTAACAGTATGGCACAGGGGAGCAGAGGTCTCCCAGGATTAATTAATGGGCATCCCGAGAACACATTCTCATTATAGCTATAGCACTAGGGTTTTTCCTCATTTTGCAGAACATCAAAAGTATTAGATAGCGTGTGGGGTGGAGGCAGGGAGGAGTGGGGAAGGCAGAGGCTGCGGTCGGAGGGAAGCAATATGGACTGGGAGATTGAATCTGACCCTGTCAGAGGCTGTCACAGGACTTAATATTGCATTTATTTAAACTGGATTTTCTCTGATATAACGTGTCTGACTTTGGGGGAATGAGCCTTGGTTTTGAGGGGTGTGTAGATCCCTGGGGAATGAAATGCCATTGATAATAAAGAGCTCATGCTGACAACCTCCACCACAATTTTTATTTGTTTGTAGCTGCCCATTCTTTGTTAGAACACAGAAATGGCCAGGCACGTGTGTTTTGTTCCTTTCATGTGATTTTCCCCACCAGTCAGCATGGCTTATGCTCAATTAATTCCATCAATATACGGTCCCCTCCAGCCTCATCTGCACTTGTGTAGCGTGACAGGCAGTTGCGAATATACCACTAACTGTGTCCAGACAAAGGCGTGAGGAGGCTCCACGAGCGGTCTATTAACTCCACAGACAGATTGCAGCTTCGTCTTCGGCACAGTCCCTTTGCAGGAGGGGTTTCTTTTTTGGTGAAACATTTAGAAAAACGTGTTTCCTCCCTCCTGGTGAATTAACTGCCGCCTGGTTGCTGGTGAGCGGCAGCACTGCTGTTGGAACCGCACCCGGTGAAACACCAGAGTGGCTGGACGTGCTTCTCCAGTGCTCACAAGCACACACAGAACACAGGGAGAGCTCAGGAGTCCACCCTGGGTGATCAAGTGGGGCAGGTGGTCAGCCCTGGCTGAGTGTTTTGATAAAGAAGATGCTCTGACCGTGTTCTGTCCTATCAATACGATTAGGCAGTGATTACTTTGAGAGAGCGCTGAAGTGCACAGCCATCATTTCATCTTTTCCTTCATAAAAGGGCAACAAATTTACTGATGTCTCGGGGCCATGTGATCCCCTCAGCAGTGAGGCAACATGCTTGTAAGTGGTCTTCAATGTTCTGAAGAACAGGGAGGAAAATAAGAACAGCATTTTTCAACCAAAAAATATGATCTTTCTGTGCACTGGGTATTTCAGAGGCATGAAGCTGTACTAATTGGGGTACAGTGACTAATCACATTAAAAAGTGCTGTTTACAGATTACCTGCTAGTTTGAGGGACTAGAAAGCAAAGCAGGAATAAAAAAAAAAAATCAAAAAGGAGAGACAATATTATTTTAGGACTGCTGTGACATGAGAATGTGAGAGATGTTAGTTATATTGAAACACTCTTTCAGCCGACAAGGTCACTTGTGGCAATAATCCGCTCATTAGAGGTGTAATCCATCACTCAAGTAATATCAATTTAGTGCCAGGGTTTTAATGCAGGTTGTACTAATCATTAGCGGCAGTTTGTCAACTGCATAATTCACCAGGGATTGTGGGTATGCATGATTTAGCAGGTGACCCTTGACCTCAGTGGAGTAAGAAGCCTGCCTTAGAGGCAAAATCAAGAGGGACAAAAAGCAGTGCTCACTCATGAACAATTATTATGCTTAACAGCATGACTGTCATTTTAGAGGGAAAGGGAAAAAACAGTATGTACTGAATAATGAAGGATTAAAATTCACCTGAGACTTGGCTCCGGCTACAACGCTGGAGTCACCACCCTCGCTTAGGGGGGCAGGAAGAAGACAACACTTTTTTTTATTGTTTACTTAATGGCCCCTTAGCTAATATCTAAGAGTAAGAAGCCCTTCTGCCATGCAAAACATGAGAGGTGATCACAGCAACAGACTCATTTATTCTTCTGCTGTGAAAATGTTGGTTTACTCCCATCTCTATTCCAGGTGCCAAGCACTGGGATTGACCCGTGACTGTCATAGGTGAAAAGTATTAGTTAGGAAAGTCTGCATTAGTGTCAGACAGGTAGAGGATTTCCCCTCAGGCTGTCAATTCATTTGGAGGGAAGAGGAGAATAACCTGAAGTGAATTTCTGTGCCCACCTGAAATCTACTCAGAGAGTTAAATGCAGAGTTTGATTTACCAATCATTATAAATGTAGTGTAGCATCATAGTCTCTATTTCAACTATTGGAAAAATCCATTTCTTTTCACATCCCACTTGGGAAGTTATCAGTGTCTTGCCTTGCTGTATTGCTGTTCTGTTTTATAATAGCAATAATCCTCCTGAAATCTGGCAACTAGGACCAGTTAAGTGCCCTAAGCTTTACTGTAATTAAGGTACTTTTTTGCTTGCAATAATTTGGAATAGGCTCTGACTTAAAAACTGAAATTTAACAAGTGATTTAGCCTGTAATGTGCTCTAATTGCTTTTGGTATTTTGAAAGTGGGGGTTGGGTGGGAGAAAGAAGAAAGGGGACAAACAACTCAGTAATTTAACAGAAAAAGTGACAAGTGATGTTGAATGTTAGGCTCTTTCCAACTGGAGTTTTAATATGCACACCAGCTTCCTGGTTGTAAGGCTTTCTGATAATCGATCTGTACTTGATGTCTATGCTTACAATGATCTGTACTTGCTGTCTATGCTTACAATTAAAAATGATGCTTGGAAGGAAGGAAAGGGGCTGAGCACACCTGCTTGCTAGCTAAATATTTTGAAAT
>VYXD01014206.1:802360-851027 GCA_013397195.1 Hylia prasina
GGGCTTTGTGGGGATACCTTTTATAGATAAGTTCACCCATCCTGAGGCTATGTTTTGCTTTTGATGCAAATTAGTTATCACGCACAATTTTTTCTTCCAGACCTTTCTGGAAGAGGGTTTGGAAGTCTTTGGTTGTCTTGCTCCCTCATGACAGTACATGTCTGCCCCTCAATCTCATTCCTGCCTTTGTGCTGTAATGAATTGTTCTTACCTCCAGGCACCAGAATGAGGGTTTTTGTCCTAGAAAACTGCTGCCCTTCTCCAGCCAAAATCTGATTGTTCTTGCCTCATGCACAGCATGTTCTTACAAGCAGTCTTTGGTTGGCTCCATGACATCTGCCTGTTGGTTTTAGGGAAATACACATTAGCCCCTTACCTTCCAGGCTTCTTCAGGAAGGAAGGTGGGAGAAGGCAAGAGGGTGCAGCCACCTGGCACCAAGAGCAGCCAGATTGCAAAAATATCAGTGAATAATAATAAGGAGGATTAAAATTTGTGACTAGTCTCTTTCAAAGGGAGCTAGGACACTGCTGGATTGTTCCCATTTCCAGTGTAACATGGGAAAAGACAGATAAAATAGGACTTTTCCCACAGTTCTGTAGGAATTGGCAGTATTTAAAAGAAAAAAAAAGTGAAGATTGTCCATTAAGAGGTATTGACACCATCTAATTTGAGGTATTCTTTCTCTGCAATGCAGGATAGAGAACAAGGGTCTTTCAGCAGGATTCTGTCTGCTTAAATCACATTACTGCTCTAAATTATCTTCCTCTTGTGTGTGTCCATGGCCTTTGGTAGATGCACCAGAGAAAGGCTCTGATTCTCAAGCCCAGGGCAGTCTGGGTTCCCCTGGTGCCTTCTGCAGAGGCATCATGCTTGTATTTAGCTGCTGTGTGTGTTTCCTTGGCTGGGAAACTATCTGAGGGAGGTCCTGTCAGTGCCACCAGTGGAGCCCTTAGTGTTCAGCTGCTCTAGGAAGGGTGTCTAGTGTGAGCTGAATTGCTAAACTTAGGTATTTGTGCTGAGTCACATGCAAAGTGATGTTCTCCTTGCTCAAACAAGGGGAGAAGCAGGAAATGGAAGTTCAGCGCTGGGTCAAGCCTTGATTATAGTTCAGCCACACTTAGTGATCCTGTTGTCTCATGTATTTAGATTATATGGGGTTTAGGTTGGAATTGTCTCCTACCACAAAGGACACTGCATTTCCAAAAAAAAAAAAAAAAAATCACATAGTCAACAGTTCACAGGTGAATAAAAGACAGCTTTTAGGAAAAGAACAATTTTCTTTCCATCAGATATAAGATGCCAAAGTCCTTCCTCATACAGAGAAGGCAATTAATCCAGCCAACATTTGTCTAATGAATTAGCATTCTCCTCTGTTGGAAGTCAAAAACCTTCACAGCTTCAGGCAATATTATTGCCCATGGATCTGAGAACAGTAAAGCTCATGTCTCCTATGGACTGACCAGAAAAGCAGGCAGACATAAGCTGTGCTTCTATTTACATGTCTACATTTTGATCAAATCCTTCATATAACTAGTTTCTGTAAGTATGAGTATTTTTCTTTTTCTATTTTAGTCTTTTTAAGTTCAAAAGCTGCTGTTAGTAGGAAAATGGAAAAAAAACCCCAACCCAAATGAAGCACTATACTATCATCCACATGTTGATATTTGGATATATCTGAGGATAGCACAGTGCCCATCTGGACTGCCTTAACAGTGCAGTTAATTGCATTATATATGGGAAAGGGATTCAAAAGAACAAAGAATTGAAGCTATTCTGTTTAAGTAGCCTATTGCTGTGGTATCTAAGCACAAGAATAGATCAGAGCATAAAAAAAGCAGATTGCTAAAAGCTATACATCCCAAATCTTATGCATAACTCTGTATAGAGATTAATGAAACAAGCTGAGCAGCAAGCTGGAATATTAGTGACAGCAGATTTACTCCCTCTAATTGTTTACAAGGACACCAGTGATTTCCAAAGTGAGCTATATCCATCATGGATGGGCTCCACAATATTTGCTGATGTTTCTTGCACAGCTGCTGGTCATGTGGGGCAGGGTTTTAAAGATATCTTCTAGCCTCAGGACGCTGACCTGGTGGGGGATTCAAAAATATCTAGCCACTAAACTCACAGGAAAATCTCATACCAGCAGTCCCACAAGCTGTCTATGGTTAGATATCTAAATAATCTGCAAAAATCTGGGTTCTCCTGGTGGCCTGTGGGTGGAACCTATCTTGTGAGGGCTTTTTTTGCAGAGGGAGAGGCCACATAGGGGGATGGTCTGCAGTATCTGCTGGCAGCCCAGGACAGAGGTGTAGGTGCATGTTGTCTGCTGCTGCCTGTGGGGTGATGCTTAGGGCAGAGAAGTGTTGGGAAGGGTATGTCCTTGAATGGCAAATCTTTCTGCCATGACTGATGCAAAGGGGGAAAGCTGCTTCTGCCTCCTTACTGGGCTGAGCAGATTGAGGGATGATATTGCTACCAGAACAGTGCTTGGGAAATTTTGGGGTCCCCAAATCTGTAGTCAAATCAACCTGATGACCATGGGTCCTGTTTTCCCTCCATATTTCAGGTGCATCACGGCACTGAGGATCATTAGCTTCTTCTCAATGTGGTATCCTAGCACTGCTGGTTCAGTGGAGGGACCAATTAACAGTGATCTGTATGACTGAAAATAGAAGAGAAGTGGGTTCACAAGATGTGAGAGTTGTTGTTTCCTGGTGTTTGCATACAGACATTTGCTGGATGGCTAAGAGCAAAGCAGGTAGCCCAGATGCTGATTCAACTCCCATGGTCTCTCCTGCAGATAATGTTTCCCTGGGAGAGCTTGAAGCGTGTGGAAAGCATACATACAAACAACTGCAGTGAAATCATGGGTCAGAGACAGGGACAAACCTGTGTCTGTGTGGCATCTTATTTAAACAGGCCCAACCTCAAGTCACTGTGTGTCCCAGATTCTCAAGCATTCTCCCATATCGATTTCCCAGGGGAGCACTTCCCACAGAAGTGCCAGGTGACCTTCCTGGGGGGGATTAATCAGCCAGTGTGTAACACCTGGGGACATCTGGTCTGCATGAGAGCAGCTGAGACATCCACATGGGCAGACCAGTGCAGCACAGCATGTGTAGGGCAGAGACCCTCCCTGCCAGCAGCTCCATCTCATCCAGCAGCTCCATCTCTGCTGGAGCTGGGAAGCTGCAATAAAGGGCATGGTCTATCCTACCTTGTCTACAAGCCCAGGATCTCATCCAGTGTCAACAGCATCCCTCTGTATGCCAGTGTCAATATTAAACTTGATTTGAGTGAAGCCTTAGTATATTGACTTGTCTGTTTTGATCTTCCTGGATTTACTTTTGTTTCTTTTGGAATTTATTTTAATCTGCTGATTAAATGTCTTATTTCTAACTGTATTTTCTTTATTTGTCTTTCTTCGGTTTTTGTTTGGTTGGTTTTTTTTTATGGTGGTGGTTTTTCAGAAGCTATCTTTTCAAAGAACTGTCATTGCTGCCTCCACAGATGCTCCAATACCAGGTGCAGAAGATTATGGGTGTCCAAAAGTGTAATAATTTTCGAGCAAAATTGGATATATAAGATAATGTGTCTGTACATGGAATTGAAACTTTGTAAATGGCTCTGTACATTCAAACCCAAGTTGTTGGACTCATTAAAACTGACATATGCAAACATTTCAGCTACAAAAATTCAGTTACTGATCTCTGTTAAATTCCAGGCAGCGGATGACACTTCGAGTCTGCTAAAGAAAAAAATGCTAGTCTTTTTTTTCCCCCACTGCTTTTAGTATTTGCTCAGTATCATTAATATAAATATGCAATCATCGAAATCAACACAACTGAAGTTAACAGAGCAACTCCAGATTTACATCAGTGTAAATGAGAGCAAAACTTGATCCCTTGCATGTAATTTATCTTTAATTCTGGTTTAAGTCGCTCTCATCTTGCTGAATAAAAACTGATGTTCTTCTCACACACAATCTGTATACCATTCATTAGTGTCTTTTCTGTTTGGAAGAAAGATTGGAGCCTGTGGTAATGAAAGCTCAAATCCTGGGGAGCAGTACACATGGTATTTTGTTTTAACTAAAAGCTGTATTGGTATTCTCATGAGTGGCTTTGCATTACTTGAACATTTATGAGTAGCTTGAACTAATAAATCTCTAATTAGCACTAATTACTAATTAGGTTATTGATTCCTCTGACTGTGGACTCCTCACTGGCTTTATTCATAAGCAGAATGTTATTTTAAAAATTCTTGTGGATATATCCTCAAACAAGCTCACTCCTGCCACAGAAAGAAGTAGAGCAGCAGGCTCTGGGCAGCCTTCTTGTCAGACCAACACCCAGGCTTATTCAGGCTGAATAGGTCTGCTGAGGAGCAGAGGTTTTTTGTTTTTTGTTGTTTTGTTTTTTTTTTTTTGCTAATTGAGCTGTCAGAGCACTGCTTGCTTGCCCAGGTGCGTGGGAAAACCCCAGCACTTTTCTGCTTTCTTGCCTGATGGATGCCTACTGTCTGCACCCTGGGCTGTGCCATCGGCTGTGCCCAGCTCCAAAGGGTGGCTGATGCTCTTCTGATGATGTTTTGGGGCAGTCATGCTCTTTTTGGTCTCATGATGAGACCTAAAGCAGATCTGCTGGAGCAAGTTGATGTACTCTGCTTTGCTTCCCACAGTCTGGCTTTCTTTTTGTTTGTCATCTTACTGGTAAGAAAAGCCCTTCTGAATCCTCATACTCTCAGAAGTGTTTCCCCTCCCATTCTCCCATCTCTCTCCAGCAGCTGTCCTGCTCACTACCTACCTGATGAGCCAAAAGGGGTTGTTAAAGTCTTTGCTTTGGAGTCTGCATTTACATGGCAATCCCAATAGGTTTTTGCAGAAACAAAAACCTGCCCCAAAAGGATCAGGAGCTCCATAATCTCATTTTTTCCCCCAAAAGCTCGCAGAACAGGATTCCCAAGGTGCAGTACTCATGCAGGAAGCACTTTTCCTACTGCCACCATCACTGCCACATCAGGTCACCAGTCTTGTCCCAGTTTCTCACACCTACAAATTAATTCATAAAAGAGTTTTGTTTTCGTACAGTTTATTGAGGATAGCAGTTAGCACGCTGTCTGCTAACATCTTTCACTTGAAGGCAGAACACACAAGTGGTTGAAGAAATTTTGGCTTTCTTCACTGACAGCAGTGATTTTATCTAGAAATGACTGATTGCCTCCCTGTTAGGACTGGCAGGAGAGGTCAAGTGAAACACTGCTTTATTCAAGCATCAGGCTGTTTCGCTCACAGAGGTTTTGCACGTGGTACATCTTCAATTTGCAAACCCAGACAAGTGCAAAATCAGGCTTACTTCTGTTTGGCATTATCTGCAAGGAACATGCAAAATCTCTTTTTTGGTGACTGCCTTCTCTTTCTGTTTATTTTATGCAACTCACTATGTCTGTTTTGATGCCTGCAGCCCCGTGCAGGTTCTGAGATGAGCCACTGTGGCATCATGATGGTGCTACACTCATGCTGGGGTTCTCACCAGCAGACTCCAGGCCTTGCTGAGCTTTGCTGCTGCATGCACATAACTCCTTAGGACAACTGTGGGAGATGTCTGCGTGTGGCAGCGAGGGGATGGGGCTCCCTGTGTAGCAACATCTGGGGACCAGAAATTGAGTATTCTTGGCTACAAGCCCTTGACTCTGAAATATGATCTTCCCACCCTTCTGGTCCATCTATTCACAGAGCAAAGGAATAAAGAAGGGAGCTAAGTATCTCTGGATGGAAGTCCAGTCAGCTAATTAGTATCAATGAGGTGCGTGTTATTTTTAGTTATTGCAGATGTGCTCATACCTCATTAGCTTAAACACTTTAAAGCAAATAAATAACAGCTTCTGTCATGCTTAAAGGAAACATTTTATAAAGAGGTTATTGATCTGGACTTCAGAGGGACCTGGTGGGAAGTCTATAAGGCTTCTTCTTCCAGAGGAGGGAAAGGAGGGGAAGACTTTACAGAAGTAAACTGAATGTGTCCTCTTTTTCAATGCACATTAAGAACCCAAAAGGCTGATCTGTTTCCAGGTGGGTCTGGTGGGTTTGAGTTCCTGGGTTGGTTCCCCCGGTGGAGACACTTGTAGATGCTTTGCAGTGAGGCAACTTGAATATCTTCCTGTGAGTTGTTTTGGGGAGACAATTGGTCCAGAAGAAAGGGTTTGTCCTGAGCCTGCAGGAGGAATACTTCTTTGACCCTGATTACCTGATATTTTAATTTCCATATTTAGCAAGTACCCCAGATGTGTGTTGCAGGAAATAAGTAACTTGTCAGTGGTTTTGAGGCTTCTCAGCAAAAAGAAGATTACGTCGTTTTACACTGAAGTATTGAAGAGAGTGTTTTATATTTTGAATGCTAATGAGCACAGTTTTTTTCAGACGGGAGCCATAAAACTGTCATTGTGTCAGTGGTATGTCTTTGTTCTTAGCTTTGCTGGTGCTAATCAAAGACAACAGTGGTATATTTTGAGTTAATACTGTAACAAGAGGAATGGCATTAGTGGTCATCATCATGAGTGACTCCTGGACATGTGGTAATAATTTCTTAAGTGTTTCTGAATAGTAAATGAGTGAGAGAGAGGGAGTTCAGCTGCAGTGCTGTGCAGAATGGAATGTATCATTCAGCTGGAATGATAGATCCACAGCTCACATTTGAGGGGCTGTAAAAACAAAATCTTCTTTTTAATATAATTAACGTATCTCCTTCCACCGTCCCTCTTTCTTCTTCAGCATCTGACTTTGCCTTTTTATTTGGAATAAAGCAGTTACTTTTAGCATAAGGACTGCATGAGTGCAATCATATTTATGTTCTTAGGGAAATCATTCCACTTGAGAAACCAAGCTCTCATCCTTTAAGTATTTTAGTTTTTGCATAGTTGGATGTAAGTTTGAGAGCCTTCAGTTGAAATGTTGTTTTCCTTCTTGTAAATAGATGCCCCCAGATTTGGTAAATATATGGAAATAGAATTGGTAACATTATATATTTAAGTGCCATTTTCTTAGGGAAAATAATTACCACCCAAACCTTTTTTATTATCAGTCAGGCAGTTTTCATTTATTTGGTGAGGCAGTATGTTTGCATTGGCTGGCAGGCTCATGAATGGCTCCTGCATAACGAATCATACATTTTAAAAATTCTTTCCAAAGCTTTTATGAAAACACGAAAAGTTAAATAACTTTAACACAGTTATGTGATCAGTCTGATTAAGTTAATGCATTTAGTTTAAGTAACCCCAGTGGGGTTTCAGCAGTACTGTACGTTCCAGAGAAGGGAACAATTGGTGTATTTTCACTGTCTGACTGTGTTTCTCAGAGAATGCTGAACAATATTAAACATTCAGAGGCTGCATTTTCCCTTTGTTTTGACAAATGCTAATAAGTAGCTAACTGCAAGAGAGGGGGGGTAAAAAAATCCTAATTCAAACCAGTTGTGTGATGGTCGAGCTCCGCAAATTCCCTGACCAACAAGATGTAATCTGGGAAGAAAAGAGTGGAGTGGTAGCCTTTGCTAGCCTTTGAAATCACTAATAAAGTCATTAGACAATGTTTAGCTGAAGAGAAATGACTAAAGCCAGAGAAAGACTATTCTGAGGAGCTCTCAGAAGGAACATCAGTGAGCTTTGGTTTCTAATTAAGTGGTATTATTAGGAGCTTTGATAAAAGCCCTTGCGTGTGTGACATCTTGTATTTCTCTGTGTATCTAGAGTTGAAGAGAAACTAAAATAAGAGAGACTTTTTAATGATAATACCTGAAAAGTGTTTTTCAACAGACCCATACATCATTGTCAAGTGAAAAGATTAAACTTTATTGTTTCTTTTTGAACCAAGAACTCAAGGTGAGTGGAAATGTCTTGAAATGCAAAGTAGTTTGGCAGATAAAGTAAAATAGAGATGAAAACAGACAATAAAAAGACATTGGCTGTAATGGAGGAAAGAGCAGGGAAGTTCACTCTTTAATGTTTCTGGGAGAACTTTCTTTTTGCTATTAATGATAGTATTTAAGTGTTACAATTACAAGCTTTTATTGAAATGAAACATTTCATTTAAGGAATGGCACCAAAATCATTTTTGTGTGTAATATGAAGCATTAGTTATGTGATGCTGCTGCCAAAATAAACCCCACCATTCATTTAAAATATCAGGAAACTCCATTTGAGAGGGTAGTTATACATCCATTGAGGATACTCTGTATATTATTTTTCCTTGGTATTAATAAAGTCTATTAACAACATAACTGCAATTGATTCATAATGTCACATTTGTTTGCAAGTAATGGATGTAAGTTTAAAATGGTTTAACTATTACAATGTTTGAAAATGATTGCTGTTCCCTAAAGCCTCCTTTATTTTTATTACAGTTTTTTTCCCCTTCAGCAACCAGTTGTTTTGCAGTTGTTAAACTGCTTTCAGCTGTAGATACTCTGCATTATCAAGATAGATGGGGCTTGGTGTGGGTTTCCACAAAGGTTGGTTGCTGAAAAAGTAGCTTCCACAGTGTGCCCTTGAAAGATTTATTTAACTTGTCCCTTAATAGGCCAGGCTGTACTGATTTCTACAGGAAAGAAAAAACAAAAAAACCCCCCAAAAACCAAAAAAACCACAGAACAACAAAAATCAGTTTTCTATTTAACTCTGGGCTGTTTTGGGGAGCCTTATCTGCCTGCCTGTTGGCACATGAAATGTGCACCTCTGACCCCAAAGCATTTGGTCTGCTCGTCTCTGTGCTGGTGGCTGGTGAGGTCTGTGACTTGGGCTGCCTTTTCTAACCAGGACACAGAGGGTTTTGTTTGCCTCTTTGTGCTGTGCTCACAATGGCTATGAGGACGCTGCCACTCTGTGAGTGCCTGAGCACTCACTCCCTTTTTGCTTTGGCAGGATGTCATTCCCCCATCCAGGTCCACCAGCTGTAGAAAAAAAAACCTGAAAAACTCTGCTGGGCGACAGGCAGATGTGAGGAGCGGGCACTGGGCACTTGGACTTTCATTGCTAAGTTCTGAGTTCCTGGGAAGAATGTTGCCAAATCTATCAGAGCCTTTCTTGTCATCTTAATTCACAATTCATCCTGATCAGAGATTTTTTTTTTTTTTTTAAATCTGGGATTGAGACAAAAATGCATACAAAAGCAGACCACTTGGTACATAAGTCTAGCTTTGAAATGGGTTGGGCAAATACTCCTTGCAGGTAGAAGCACATTATTTGTAAAAACTTTTTTTCCCATTATCTTGTTTTACAGTCACATTCAACAATAATTCTATTTCAGAGAGAGTCACAGTTTATGTGTCAATTTGTACTCTATTCATACACATAGGAAAGGTTGGATATTTGTTTTTTAAGGGGGAAATATAAAAGAAATAATTTTATTAAAAAAATCATATATGCTTGAAAGAAAGAACACTCCTCAAGTTCTTTCATCTTAACCACTTTCAGTAACGTAAAGTATCAGAAGTGATTTTGTTTTAAAAAATCAGATTTAATTCTTTCTCACTGTACAGTTGCAATTCCATGACTTTCTAATTGGACAATGAAACTATTACAGATTGGTGGACCTCATTTTGTTTTTGATCACCACCAGTTAATTTCACTCTTTGGTTACCATGCACTGACCATGCAATTGCAGAGCGTTGCAATTGCTATAGGTTTTGTGTGGATGGCACTCAGCAAACCTTGTGATGCCTGGCAGTTTAAAAAACTTGGACAGATGGATTTTTGAATATAACAGGAGGTTATTTAGTTGGTTTTAACAAAAGTATTTTAATAGATATCTTCAAGAAATTACGGGATCTCAGATTTTGAAACGATACCCGAAAAGCTCAAATTCTAATTGTTTGGCTTCTTTGAAGAGTGTTCTGAATTTTCACATCTTGTTATTACAGGACTTTCTACCAACCTGACCACATAACAGGGTTACTCCTGGCACAACTGCACATGAAGTAGAGGAATTGCACTCATTAAATGTATCAGTTTCCAAATGGCACATAATTTGTACACAGACTTAAGCCCTAGCCTGGCAAGCTGATCCCGTGCATCAGTGGATCCAGAAGATCAGACTGATTTAAAAAGATCTCATCTGCTTTGTACAGGGTTGCAAAAAGGAGTCATGTTTGGGGTTTTTCTGTTGGTTTTGTTTTCCTCATTGAGGTTTGCACAGTAAATCCCAGATCGACTCATACACTGAGTCAGATCTAATGAGTATTTTAGATGCCATTTTTAACATTTTTTAAAAGCAAAGCAAAGTAGCCCAAGCACATTTACAAGAGCAGTGACTCCACATGCAGGCAGCATTCCCATTGCACAGGCAGGGGAGGGTACACCAGGAAAACACAGCTGTGGTGGAGAGCAGCTGATCTTTGCCAACACTCTGTGCAATGACAATACTGGGTAACATTGGAAAGTGTCTGCTTTCAGGTGTGTTAGCTTCAGAGAGCTCTACAGTGACACGACTGTGTTAAAGCCAGTGCTCCTGTCTGGAAAGAGCAGAAAGCTGGAGCTGAAATCTGTGAGTGCCATTGTTCCCAGAGGTGCAGTAATGGGATTCACTTTACAGTGCTGTATGTCACTTGGAAAGCACCTACTCTGAGTGACATAAACTCTTTGTTAATATGTATAATAGACTTCAGCATCACTTAAATGCCTTAAGAAAATAAGGCTTGGGCAGTTGAGAGTATTAACTACCTAATTTCAAACACTTTCTTAAAAGTTTTTCTTTTGAATGGCTTGCCAACATTAACATTAAACTTTTGACTGTTTAATCCACTTCTGTGATCAATTATTTTTATTCAGCAGAATGAGTCCTTAGAAAGCTACAACCTAAACTGTGAGACTACAGCCACAACCTTCTCAAACTGGTGGCTCAAGCAATTTGTTAACATTGAGTATGACATGCCACATTAATAAATTTGTAATTAGGAAAAAAAAGAGGTATTGTCAGTCCATTTAAAAAAATTACTTTATGGACTGCTTTGCATAAAATAAAATAAAATAAAATAAAATGGAGGACAACTAGTTTATTTTGCTTTTTTTTCTGCTATGCTTTGGCTACAGTGGTGTCCATCCTGGGCTGATTTCTTTGGAGCTCAGTTTGGGATTACCTAGAGTGACTGACAGGTACTGATAAGAAAAGCTGATGGTGGGAGAGGGTGGGGGTTTGCTCTGAGGCACAGACTGACTCCTAGCCTGACATGGGGCTTCCCCAGCTCCTTGCAAGCCAACTATATCCCAGCTGGGTAGGGCAGGTCCCTGCTCCGTGCTGTGTGTCCTGGTGGTGTCCCCATTTTCAGCTGCCATGCCTCCTGGGCTGTTGGTGGACTCCTCCAGCCTTGCTTTCTGTGGGAATGGTGGTTTAGTTTTCTGTCTTCTGCCTGACCACCAACTTCTGTGTCAGTGACAGCAACACAATATCTTTGAGGCTACTATCTTCTGCTCTGTCAAACAGGCTTTAAATTAGTCCAGACACTCCAAAATTATTAGGATGTGGTAGAGAAGCCACATTGAGTCCCTCAGAAGATCTGCTAAAATTTCTTCTCCTTCAGAAGAGAAGGCACTTTAACTGTGCCTGTCATTTTCTACTAACTTCTGATCCCCCTTTCTCTAAAGTAAAATAGAGTTGCTGAATGGCAGATGCTCAGCACCTGAGCATTTTCAATATGTATAGAAATTTACCAAAAAATAGGGCTTGACTTCCCTTTTACTGATCACTAATTTTCATCTGAAAGAAGGGTATTCCTTTGTGAGCTGACTGTGGTTGTAGAAGGAGTAAAAGACTTCAACCCATCTGGATTTCTAAAATAACACACCTGTGATGTATATCTGACTTGCCTATTTTGGCTACTTATGGCATGGGGAACTAGTCTGAGGCAGTCTCTAGACAGCATCTATACTCTGTGTCCACCCCAGAATGATTCATCATATCCTAAAAATTATGTCCACTATCAAGGATTGAGGTGTTGATCCCTCTGTTTACTCTAGAGGGTGTTCACACAGCTTTAGCCTGGTCTATAGACAGATAATATTAAGTGGGGTAAATGCCACTGAATGCCACCATCACGATTAAGATATGAACTTCATGAGTGCAAATGTATCAGCACTGTCACATCTTCTCAGTGAAAGAAAAACTTAATGTCTCAGACCGACAGCTCAGTACTGCTGTCACACCTGCCTCTGCACGCCGTGTATCACAAGTTCAGTGACAACCAATGACTGTCATTCTGTCAAATGGCCTGATTCCCTTTGATGTGTACTGCCCTTTACCCCACATTGGCAGTGGCAAGAAGCCATGCAGAAAATGTAAATAATATTAAAAGAGACCTTAGGGCACCTATGCAATTGCCTGAACAGCATAAGACTGGTCTTGAGTAAGAGAGAATAAATAGCTTTGATTTTTTTCCTTAAATTCAAAGGATGCAGGATGTATCCTAGATACTGTTATAGAGGGGTTAAAACAGTTGAATAATACCAGAATTTTTTATTCATCACATGATATTTGGTTAGGACTATTATATATAACATAGTTCCAGAAATCCGCATTCTAAGTTATATTTGGTCTTTTCAATACCCTTTACAAAGTCCTTACACATTTGAGCAAGAATATGTTCTGACATCCCGGTGTTCTCAGTAATGATTTCATCCTTCCTCACTTGATGTGGCAACATTAGTGTGTTTCTGAACGTGTTTAAAGCACAAGGATTTCCAGGTTGGCATTGCTCATGCTCAGGAGAGGCACGACACATCTGAGCTATCCTTTTTGTCTTTTTTTTTGTGATGACATACATGTCTGGGTACAGAAGTTATGCTACGAGGATAAATGATGTTGGGATTAAACCCCCAGTAGGAAGAACAGGAATGATACTCTTAAGCACTGGGAAGGAATGCAGCCAAGGCCCAAATGCTTTTATTTTTCAACTTCATTGATCAAAAGCTACTCCGTGTAAGATGTTAAATGACATCTGACATATCTGAAATGCTGGGATAAAACAGCAATAGCAAAAAAGCCTAACCAATAATAGGTAAGGTTTTACTGCTGGTAAAGCAGGTCCTCTGCTGAGGAGAAACGTTAAAACTGCATGAATTACACCCGAGCAACTGACAACTTTACTTAGCTATTCCATACATTAGAGGATAAGTCTCCATTCTAGAAAGTTTCAATGCCATTTTAGTTATCCATTTAATCCACCTATTCATTTAGCAGGAATGGTAATTACGGGAAAATTGCTGCCAAACTATGATGTGCAATTAAAATTCAGGCTATTTTGTGTGATGCAAAATCTCCCTTTTTTACTATCATCTTACAAATCCTCTGATAGAAAGTTTGTGCCTTTTTGAAACAGAGCTTGTAATAATAAGCCATCTGGCTTACTTAAACATGAAAGATTAAAATGATATACAGTATGAAGGCTTCCTATTCAATTGCTAATGTCCAAGAACTCAACTCCAGTGGTGAAAGCTGTCATTTGGGGGAAAGAGGTAATTAAAAGATTTCCTTGTAGAGATGGGTCCTGGAGTAGGGAACTGGCACATCCAACAAGCAAAACTAATTTTCCAAAAGAAAGCAATGCTGGCCAAATGTCTTGCAAGATAATCTTCTGTATCCTTAGTTCACTCACAACTGCTTGAGTGGGACTGAAAGGTGGGTTGATGATTGGTGGCACAAAAGCAACCAAACCTTGCTTTATTTACCATGCTAAGCCAGCAGAGCTTCGTAACACGGGCTTAACTGAGGCAGACAACAATGAGAGAAAATGCATTGTGATTAAGTAGTGACCCATTCTTTTTAAAGAGGGAGAAAAATGTTGCAAACATTTTAGACAAACCGCAACGCAGAAACTGAAAATATGGATTCTTAGAAGTGATGTGCAGAAAGGCACTTCTCAGAGATGAGTTTTTGAAACAAATGCATTTAGTAGCCCTTACTACTTTTTAACTGGCAAGAGGCTAATTGGGGGCACAGTGCTTGGGCTTGTGCAGTATACAGGCCATCTGATAAAACGGGGTAATTGTCAACTGGCTGCAGAGGAAAAAACAAGGTACACCTCAGCTGTGACAGTGGCATGTTCTGTTGCTTTCAGCTTCTCTCTGCCTTCCACCTCTGACTGATGAATTTCCAAATGGGAAGCAACTGAAAATTCTGTTGATCAGATGAAGAACCTACCCTAGGGTCTCAACCTTAAGTGGAAGCAGAGGTGAGTATGAATCGTTCCCAGACAGTCATCCATATGGTCTGGAGTACTTGTAGGGAGCTCTGTACTTTTGACCTACAAAACAAAGCCTAAATGTTATTACAAGTAGACTGTAACCCTCCCGGATGAAGAGATCATGTCTGATTCCTTATAGGAAAAAGAATTTAATACAGAATATAAAACTCTCTAAATAATTTTGAGTTCAATGTATCATAGCAGGAATCTTCTCTGTTGAGTTTTATGGAACTGCTCTACAAGTCTGGAGAAACATAAACTTCCTGATTTTTATTCTATTGCCACCGTTGATCCTACAGGGGCCTACTTAATTACCACTGAACTATATTATCTCTGTCTGCATCAGACATTTTCAAAAAGGAGATGTTTTAAAGTGCTGTGTGCAGGTACAGTACTCTATAAATAAAGAAGAAGTGCTAAAATGAGAACCCTTCCATTAAAGACACTATCCTCATCAGCTACTTTTCAGAAGAGCCTATTTAATGAAGATCCTTTAGCTATTAATTCTACTTTCAGGCTCCATTTAGACTGAGAGAAGGAAATAATGAATCATGACATAATGGAAGTCCCTTTAAAGCACTCAGCTTACCACACAGGAAACCAGACTTGCATGTGCGTTTGTTTTTGTTTTTAAGGCTAGTTCTAACAATAGCAGCCAATGAGAGCCTATTAACTTCATTGTGTCTTAACTTTCTGTTCAGTCCTTGGCTATCTTCCAGCTTAATTCCTCTGAGTCAGCAACACATTCAAAACAGGTTAAATGAACTCTTGGATAAGAACCTCCAATAAAGGAATAATTGATCTTTCCACTGCAGCTCACCACCCCTTCCAAAAATACAAACAAAAGCACATGCAAAGCCAACATTTAAATATGCAGCCTTATTCAGAGATGACAGGATGGGCAAGAGAGGGGTGTGGGGAGGGATGAGTTGGGTGAAGCAATGGTGTGAGAGTTATTAGCAGCCAATGTGAAATGCATACTTTGGCAAAAGTGAGAAAAAGGCTCATAGGACTAAGGAAAGTGAATGGACTATATTTGCTTCTCTTAAGGAGCTCTGCTTTGCCTTCAGCACAGTCTCTCATAATCTGATTTTCTGACTCTCTTGCCTTTTTACTCCCTGTAATTTTATCCAGTAAAGTGATAAAGATTGACATACCTCTTTCATATCAGAGGAGAAGAGCTCTCTGTGTGCTTAGGACTTTGAATATCTACAGGAAAATAGTTGAAATCCACTCTGTTGGCCCAGATCTTCACCCAGGAGGACAGAGTGAGGAGGATGGCAGCTCTCTAGATGGGTGTCCGCTGATCTGTCCATAAGGGGAGGGAGTACCCAGGGAAACAGATCATTAGCAACAGAGTGCTGAAAACATAAAAAAACAAACATGAGATTTTACTTTAACTAAATATCACGTCAATTGCAGGTACCTTTTTTTTTTTTGTATTTTCATGGAAAAGAATTAATGGATGCATGGATAAGCCAAACAGAATAGGCTCTAAAAAATAATTAGACCTAGAAAAAAAGCTGTAATGCTGTGATCCCAGTTCATTAAAGTAGACACTTCCTAAAGAAGCACACTTACTGTCCTCTGGCCTTCTCACTGCTTTATTCTTGCATCCATAGTGCATGAAGGCTCGGAGTCACTTTACCTAAAAGTCTGTACGTATTCTCCAGGGTGGTAGTTTTGCTGTTTACATAAAATTTGAGCTGTGCACTGTAAGAGTGAAGTGAGTCAATGAACTAAAACCAGCTTTCTTGAGGACTTCTCCACAGACTCCATGAGGAACTTGGAGCTATCATAAACTTCATGCTCCTTTCTGAAATTCGGGCACTTTTAAGGGAAAAAATAAGATGTGTAATGTGGGTGTGTCAGCAGCAAGAGATGACAGTGCTGCTGCTGCTGAGGTCTCTGCTGAAAACTGTGTAAGTGACAAGGTGATGAAAACATGTAAAGAATCTGGAGAAGATGCAGCAACTATGCAACAATCCCCATGGGCTCCACCTTGCTTTGTTGTATTGTGGCATTGGCTCTTTGAGAAAAAGACCAGCGCTTCCTCCTGTGTTTGCCTAGAACTGACACAACAGGGGGCTTGACTTGGATTTCAAGGTAGCATCAGAATAAAAATGTGAAGTGATATATTCCAAGCACGTTATCCTCACTCTAGAAAACTCCTGCTCTTTGCAGAGAATTTCCAGACACAGAATACTAATTTTGCCTGGCAGTTTTATTTGTGAGAGATTATTTGCCTCTTGAAAGGCTGGTTGAGAAGGGACACTTTGTGTGTGTCTAATGTTTTTAGCCTTTTTTGTGCTAACTCCTGGCTTTATGTACAGTTGCATAGACCAAGTTACTGACCAGGCCTTGTTCTCTTCACTTCTTCATATGTCTACTTATGTCTTCAATCTTTAGAAGAATGAGAAATTTGAGAACATTTGAAAGTGTACCACACATAGAGAATACAGAATAAAATTTTCCAGGAGGCTATTGTTTGCATTACAAAATATGGGTTAAAACACAAAAGAATTACCCTCTGAAGGGTATTTGCCTTTCATAGGCCTCCTTTGTGGAGAGTAGTCATTTTTCCTTTGATACTCCCAGTGTCTCCCACCTTGTGTATAATGTCACGGGGAAGGAGATGATTAGGTCTACTGACTTAAACTTTGATGTCACTGCAGAGCCTTGTATTTCATTTGAGAGAACTACAGGGTACCTAGTACAGATGATAACAGTGACAATAACATTTTTAAACTTTTTTTGGTACCAAAGCATGTCTCTTCCAGCATGGCCAGAGCATCAGCAAAGGAATCACCAGTGGAAGTGGCACAGCTTGGGATCCTGAATGTGAACTAGTGCAGAAGCACTGTAGTTCTCTCAGCAATGGCACTTGCAATTGTGGTTCACTCAGGGAGATCTGACACTACAGAGGTGTTCTCGTGGCAGCTGATTTGACTGATCACTGACACATGCCATAATGAATCTGTTGGGTTAGCTGAGGGACACGGACTGATCAAAACAGCAAGGAAAGGATAGAAGGAAGCTTTTCTGAGGTGAGAAGTGGTCGAGCTGAGAACGTTTTACTTTTAGAGAGATCTGAGAAGAAAAAGGCATACAACCTAGAGTAACAGCGTGGCTGCTGCTTAATCTACAGGAAAGAGAATAGCTCTTAACTTCAGAGACGCCCAACAAGTAGACAGGATACTTTGAAAGAAAGGTTGCCTTAAGATGAATAAAATTCATTATGTGGCTCAAATGAAAGGAGATTTGTCTTGATTTGATGACGTAGCTTGGAAATGAGAGGAAAACTGCACCTAAAGGCTACTCATTGACTAATTTGCGGTCCAAACCAACACAAATATACTGCTGTACTTCCCACCCTTCCCTTTCCTCTTTTCTGCTATGTTCTGGATTGTATGTATGCTACCATTATATCTTTGTACCCACAATAAAACCCCTAACAAACTACTGCTCTTTTTCAAACCCCTCCTTAAGCTTTCCGTCAGCCACAGCCTTTCACTGAGGAGTGATCAGGCTGTCCTAACAGTAATTTTGATGCTGATCTTCATTCTAAAAAACAAACAATTTTGTCTCCTCCTTTTGTCTCCTTGTGTCTCCATGGTCTCTTCATTTTATCTCTTTTATCTTTACTTGCTACATCCAACAGCTACATCCAACAGCTACATTCAACAGTGGAACAATGAAT
This sequence comes from Hylia prasina, assembly GCA_013397195.1. Lineage (NCBI taxonomy): Eukaryota > Metazoa > Chordata > Aves > Passeriformes > Sylviidae > Hylia > Hylia prasina. The sequence continues at coordinate 820,293 of VYXD01014206.1, forward strand.
GTCCCTAATTCTAGCAGCTATTGCAATTCAAAACGAATGAAAAGCTATTAATAGCTAATTCAGTAGACTATTGCTTCTCAGGGTAAAGGAGTGGGTCCAAATTGTGCTACCAGTTAGAAGTGAGTAGCCCCAACAAGGTCAGCATCTGCTCCATATCAACATTAAATCTTTAGGAGACTATGATATGCTGCAGGCACAAATACTGACAGGATGGTGGTGATGCGTGTTCCTCTCTATTTGAAGCAGATGCTGACTCCAGTTATCATGGAAACAGAAAGATGTGGTTGAAGAGAAGCTGGTTCAAATGGATCTCAGAGAAACCAGTTATGCCCTCCAGCACCGAGGAGCATTTTAAAGCAAATTCCTGGGAGAGCCTTGCACTTGATAGGATCCTTCTAGCAGGTGTGGAGGAGTGCAAAGACATGTGACTGCTTGACGTTGTTTGGTAGTGTCACATTAATGAAAGAAACATGTTCATCTATCATCTTGAACCAAGTATATAAACTTGTTCTTGAAGAAAAGGGCCTGAGTACAGCCATGCATGTCTTCTGAAGCTAGTTTACAGCAAAGCCTTGCAGCCAGGAGGGCCAGGAGTATCATGGGTGCATGTGAAGAGTGTGGCCAGCAGGTTGAGGAAGGTGATCACCCACCTCTACTTGGCCCTAGTGAGGTCCCATCTGGAGTGCTGAGTCCAGTTCTGCACTCCTCAGTACAGGAAAGGCATGGAGCTCCTGGAGCGGGTCCAGAGGGTGACCAAGATGATTAGGGGACTGGAGCATGCAGGAGCTGAGCCTGTTTAGTCTGGAGAAGACTGAGAGGGGACTTCATTAATGCATATGTCTCAAAGGTGGGTGCTGGGACGATGATGCCAGACTGTCTTCAGTGGTGCCCAGTGACAGCACGAGGAGCAATGGCCACAAACTAAACCACAAAAATTTACACCTCAGCATGAGGAAGAACTTCTTTACCTTTGAGGGTGGCAGAGCACTGGAACAAACTGCCCAGGGAGGCTGTAGAATCTTGCTCTCTGGAGATATTCAGAACCCACCTGGACATGTTCCTGTGTCACCTGCTGCAGGTGACCCTGCCCTGGCAGGGGAGTTGAACCAGATGATCTCCAGGGGTCCCTTCATACCCTAACAGTTCTGTGATTCTGTGATTCTAGTCTGGCAGTCAAAGATATGATGAAATTTAGCTGACTTAAATCACAGCAGTACACTACATAGCATTTCTAGATTACTTCAGTTTCAAAGTATGCAAAGTACTAAACCCTCACTACAACAAGAAGTTTTTTTGTCCTCCTTTGGGTTTTACAAACCCTTGATGTAAGTAGAGGGCACTGCTGCAGTAATAGGTCATGCAACAGTACTGAGGCTTTTAGTGGTAGGACTCCCATTTTCCTTTCCCCCATATAAAATTTTATAATCTACCCTGTAAAAAAGCCCAGTGGGACTGGGAGAGGGAGTCCAGCCACTGCTCTTTCAGACTTCCATTGCTCTGGGGATCCAAAAGGAAATCTGCATTTTCCCACCTCTCAGGTTTAAACCTGAACTTTAGCTTGTGCTTTTGTCTCTACCAAGGCTCAAGACATTGGGCATTTCCAGTTAAAAAAAAAAAAAAGAAAAAAGTTTGCAATGAGTGGCAGGAACAAAAAGAGTCAAAATAGCAGATCTTCATATTAAATGTTTTTTGGATAAGTTGTTTTTCCTTCTGCAGCCATCCTATATACATGGAGGCTTTTTGTTAAATCATTCTCCCTTCCTATCTTGTCTTATCACCGCAATGACTTCTGTCACTGTGTGAAACATCTGTTTTCTGAGGGAGGATTATGATGAGCCCAGAGGGCCCCCTTAGAATGTGGCCATTTTAGTGGTGTGGGAAGTTCAAGCCCAGAGGTTGCTTTTTGCGCCATTGGTAAATACGCTGCATGCATGATGTGATGCCACTTCATGCAGAAAAGTGTAACCCACTGTCCTTGTGTTTTATGGCATCACTTGCTTCTGCTTTGTATTTATTTTGTTATTAATGCTGGCTGCTTTCCAATAGCTTCTGGCCACAGTGACTGCTGCAATCTTTTGTCAGCTAAATCAGACACAATCTGCAGACAGAAACATATTATCGTGTACATCATTTTCAAATAAAGCAATGCACATGCAAAACACTGTTGTTTTATCTGGAGGTGTACTGAATTAAATTGAGAATGCTGTTGAGCTCATCTAAAAGAATAGCTGTAAAAAGTCATAATAAGATGATATTTCATCTGGGTTTCAGATAGAATAAATATAGGAAACTAAGGCTTTAAATTGATAGTGTCTAAAAGAAGTCAATTAAACATGGTTCTCCATTCCTATCCCCAAAGAATAATTTAGGCAAAATGTAAGATTGGAAGGTTAAAATAATAGACAAGTACCTGTCTTTTTCAAGGACAAAAAGTAGATTACGTAAAACAGCGGAAGGCTTATGGTCTGTGAGAAATGTCAGTGATATTTTTATTAGTCAGTGAGTATTTTTTCTTTGGTTGTCATGGAACTGATGTTGTGTCTCCATTGCTTCAATGACCTTTTCTCTGTCATCGATGAATGCAATGTCCCTGCCCTTATATCTACTCAGAAAACTGCTAGACTAGTTTCCTAGTCCATGGCTTTGACTTCCTTCTCTCCACAGACCCTCTTTGCTCTTTTGCCTAGAACTTTAGCTACTTGTCCTCATTCCTATACCCACCAAGGCCTGTCATTGCCCATCCTATCATCACAGGCTTGACTTCTGCCATACAGAAAGATGCTTGGAGTAAACAACAAAGAATTTTCCTCAAAACCTAAACCCCAAGGAAACTTCAACTGTTTGTTTCTAGGAAAGTTTTCTGAAGGCCAGTGGATTGGATCTCCTGAGTTTTGAACACCACTGGAGAGAAATCAGAGTACGGTGTTGATCCACAAGCAGTGAGGGGGTAATGGCTCATGAACATTTTGCTAAGACCCACAGCAGTCAGCCTGGCCCCAGCACATGCCTGCTGGGTACCTGACCCTCCTGCACCCTTGTGTCCTCCCAGACTGTCAAGGGATTGTCCTGGCTTTGTGCCTGGAGGACATTATGGCCCCTTCTCTTGGGAGCAAAGCATGGAACAGCAATTGGCACTTGTTCCAAGCCCAGAGAGAGGGACAAACAAAGTCTGGGTGAGCAAAGAAATCAGTGTATGCCTGTGATAGCAGTGACATGAACTCAACTCAGCTTGCTGACAGATGAAAGTGAAGTAAAGCCAGAATCAATATTCTTGGAGCAAGAAGAGGCAGTGAGGCAGGTGTATGGAGCAGGGTCCCAGACTCAGACATAGCTTGGTGTTGCAGGAGCTTCAGCATGGTTCCTACGTGCTTTCAGGATTTTTTTTGCTTAAAATATGCAAGTCATTGCTCTCATCCTTTAAGTCTGTGTCAGATGGAAGATTTAGACCCACAAAAAGCAACATCTGTGAGCAAAACCATGTGAGCTGTACTTGGGTACTGCAACTCTAGGAAGGTGGCAGATTACACACCACAGTGAAGGCCACTGGTTTCCACCATACTTCTAGAGAAACTCTGGAAATCATGAACAATGGTATGAAGGGTGGGGGAAGACAGTGAAGGAGACCCCAGGCACACTTGCATGTGGGAATAATAGAAAGGTTTGGGTTGGAAGGGACCTTAAAAATCATCTGGTTCCAACCCCTTTGCCATGTGCTGATACACCATCCACTAAACCAGGTTGGTTGAAAACCCATCCAACCTGGTCTCGAGGCTAATTTACAGTGTGCTGTGGCTTTTGACAGAGGGTAAATTTTACTATTATTGAATTCCCAACCCATCTGCAGATCTGAAGTGCACTGATGCTATGAGAAGAAGGCGTCTGTGCTACCATTGCCCAGGCTCTCAAGGTTCCCTGGAAGAAGCCAGAACCTTGGCTGAATTTCTCCAAATCCATTCTAAACTGCTCCAACAAAATCCCATTTCTTTTAAGACAAATATCCTTTGTTTCAGCTGGTGCCTCCAGCAGGTTATCAGAGTTCTGAGCTATTATTTTTGAGATTGCTCACTTCAGCTCTCCTACTTTCTGACCAGAATTCACAAGATAACCTTTAATTTATTCTGCCTAAAATGAGATAAACCATGAGTGACCAGTCTCCTGGGGCTGTGCCATTCTGCAGTGAGCCTTATGTGAAAGATACAGGGCACATTCTCAGCACTGTGCGTTGTTATTAATGAAGGCTCTCTGCGCAGCTCTTTGTCCATCACAATGAAAATTTACTCTCATGTATCTCCTAAATCTTAGATGTAGATTTCACTTGCAGCATTTTCGGATATTCTTTGATTATTTTTTTCATATTAGGGGACCATAACGATAAGTCCCTGCTCAAGTGAATATACAACTAGACCTCATCTGACACTAAAATTTGCTAGTTTCTCTTTTTGGGCTAAAAAAAATTTGCCTTTCAGAGCTATTCAATAAGATAAATGTTAATGAGAAAAATTTTAACAAGACAAGCCCTGGCAGTGACCCTCTCGGATCTAAGCAGCACTACAAACTCAGGGCAAGCCTGATGCAGGAGGAACATCTTGCAGAATATCACTGGCCTTCTGTTCTATCAGCGCTATAACTCTAGAAACAAGGCTCTTAATGAGGAAAGATCAATCCCAACAGGAAAACCTGTGATATCTGACATCAGTAGACAAGCATCCATGCTGTACAAACCACCACCCCCCTGACGCCAGCCCCTGCTTACAAAAAATAAAATAAAGTAAAATTGTGTCATTTTCATTCAAAGTTTAAAGACTTGGGATCACTTCATGTAGCATTTAACTATCATTTCAGTCAGGCTTTTGAAGCTGTTTAAGTTCTTTTGTACTCGAGTTGTTTAATGTTACTCAGACAAGGTAAATCAAAGTCTAATAGAGTGGAAAAACAGTAAAGGCAGAAAATAGGTAAAAGATAAATCACACAGGAAGTTTTGCCTTTTTTTTTTGTTATTATATTCATTGAGATCAAAGTCCTTGTTTCAGCTCTAATTAACAAAAGCTAATGCAGATTGGAGACCTTCTGGCACTGAGCAGAGCCTTGGAGGATACAGTTGAAATCTACTGAAGATTTAAATAATTAATATGACACCTTGAGCTTTGGATGGGAAAATAAAAAATAAAAAAAAAAGAAGAGGGGAAAAAAAAGAGCCCCATGTTCAAGTTTAAGAACAATGCCATTGCCAAGTTTGATACCATTTGTTCTGATGAAAATGAGCTGAGTAGATTGCACCGACTTCATTGTCTGGTACATTGGCAGTTCAGTGGATTGTTTCACCTTTTGTCATGCTAAGGGGGTCTTTTGTGCAGTACTTTGTTACCCCCAAGTCTGCCCCAGTTGAAGGAGGATAGAAAAAGGCAAATCTGCTTTAGGGACTTGGAGGATGGTCATTTAATGGTTTTTAATCCTCTTAATCCACGTAAGAATGGAGATCTCTGAGTGAAAATCCCATCCCAGAAGTCCTTATGATTCAAATGCCTGGCTCAGGAGACTGTCTTTTGAAAAAATATACAGCAAAATATTCTCCACTACTGTGGCATTGTGGTTTATTTCTCTCTGGTTTTCTGAGGCTGTCTGATGCAATATAAGCAACATGAAACTGAAACCTACTTCAAACCCTGTGAAGTAGGAGAACAGAGAGTGCCCGGTGCCAGTCTGTGTGTTTGGGGTACTCTGGTGATTCGGCTTGATTTCATAAAAGTGATAGGGACCCTCTTTTCTGATTGTCTCAACTGTATGCAAATCTACCCTACATTTTGGTGTGCACTAAAGCCCTCCCCAAGCTGTTTTCCACTCTAATATTTCCTAGGTAAATGAAATCCTCTATTGAGGGTGGATATCAATTACTTCTAAGTACTACATAACTACATACATAACTACTATGGCATAATCATAGCTAACCCTTTCTTCTGAGCTCATTATTACTTCATAAGACCATAATTTCCCTTCCCCATCACCATAAAAAAATATAAAATCAATATAACTAATTAGATAAACCACTAAAGAACTGCTAAGAGGCAATTTTCATAAGTAAAATTAAAGAAGATCTGAAGACAAAATGGGCTTTTCTTGTTCTCAATCTACAGACTTGCTATTGGCCACAAGACGTTGACTTTAAAATAATTTTTCAATTTTATACAAAATGAGGCTTCTCATTTGTTCACATATTTCATCACTTCATTTTTTAGGATTGGTTTAAAAAAGGGAAAAATACAGCTTCCAACTTGTAAATTATTATGTAAGAGATACAGAAAAGAGTAAAAATGACAAATTTTCTGTAAAAAAAATGTATTTTTAAATTTCTGTCTATAGAACTTTTAATCTAACTAGAATAAAAATGATTTTAGCAAAATTTCATTATGAAACAACTCAAAACATGTCTTAAAAAATTGATGCTCATTAATTGCTGCTTTCTGTTCCAGTTAGTTTACTTACAGCCATTTCTGAGCATCTATACTTACAGCCTTCCCATGCCTCTGAAACAACAGATACAATTCCAACAATGGCTTCCTAGGATTTTAATACGGGTTTTCTGAAAATTCACCCTGCATAAAACCACAATCTCTCTGAAGTTATTTCAGCTAGATGTTAATATCAAACTACTCTAGGTCTGCTTCAATAAAAATGGGGCATTATTTTGCTTTTTCTCTACAGAAAAAGGTAGGGTAGTCATGTTGTCTGTGGCATCCCATAAAAACTTTGGCTATCCCTTTGATGAAATTTCTGTGTTTCCAGATGAATCAGGTTAACATCTCATCTGAGATTAGAGAGAAAGTAACTGCTATATGCAGTTGCAGCCTGGAAAGCCAGCTGCATCCTGAGCTGCACCTAAAGAGGCATGACCAGCTGGGCAAGGTTGGTGTTTCTGCCCCTTTACTCCACTCTACCGAGACCCCACCTGGAGTGCTGTCTCCAGCTCTGGGGCCCCCAACACAAGAAATATCTGGACCTATTGAAACAAGTCAAGAGGAGAGCCACTAAGTTCATCACAGAGCTGAAACACCTCCGCTAATAAAGCAGGCTGAGAGAGTTGTGACCATTCAGCCTGGAAAACAGGAGGCTCTGGGGAAACCTTATAGCTGCTCTACATTTTAAAGGGAGCCTACAAGGAGAGGGACTTTTCACAAAGGCATGCAGTAATGGGACAAGAGGTAATGGCCTTAAGCTGAAGGAAAGTAGGTATAGATTAGATATTAAGAAGAAATTCTTTCCTCTGAGCATGGTGAGACACTGCAACATACTGCCCAGAGAACTTGTGGAGTCGTCATCCCTGAAAGTGTTCAAGGCCAGGTTGGATGGGGTTCTGAGCAACCTGGTCAGTGGAAGGTGTCCCTGCCTATCGCAGGGGGTTTGGAACTGGATGATTGCAAAGTCCCTTTCAACCCAAACCACTCTATGATTCTGTAGTTCTATGTTATCAGGGCATTGTCAGTGCTGTATGCTTCCTATTTTTCTACTATTTTACAGCTTCCATTGAAACCTCACCTTTGCTGGGCTGAGCCTCACAGGGGATAGTCTGTCTTGCTTAATTCTCATGGTAGTTCCTGGAGATGAAGGAGGCATAAACCAGCAGACTGGCTCACATTTCCTGACTCACTGCATCACAGTGACGTGGCTGCAAATGACAAATGTTGGATGAAGATGTGTGCAGGAGAAAAAGGTGAGTGTTGTATTCAGTGGTGTAAGGTTAGCTGCAGGTAGGCTGTGATTCCCTGGAAGTAGCATAGTATAAGTCATACTAGACTGACAGCAACAAGATTAAGGACTGAACTCAAATGGTAAGACAGCTTTATCCTCTTTGGAAAACAGGGTATGTGGAAGCTGATTGAGAGAGTTTTTTGTCATTATGGAAAGGAGTAATGAGTTGATAGTGGAATATTTTTAAGAGGAAACTGAGAATATAATGCAGACACGAGGGAACTCCAGCACTACTATTATGTGCAGGCGCTAATAAACATGTGGAATAAATTATTTGGAAAGGCTATTGAGAAAAATAATACAAATGATAGGAAAAGTTACCTAGCTTTTTCTAGAGGGAGAGGGAGTTGCAGAATATGAAGGAAATACCTAAGGAGGAGAGAGATGAGCTTCCAGCAGTCAGGTGTGCTGAGCTGAGAGAGACCTTCCTTGGTTATAGACCACTGTATGTTTCTAAGAGTGGATGGGCAGCACTGGCAGTGCCAGACTGCACACTGTGAGGTGCCTTGTACCCAAACTACCTTGGGTACAGTTTTTGTCAGCACCAGAGCTGCTCTGGACATGATCTTCTGCCAAAAAATTATGTCCAAAAATGGCTGTGAAAAGTGACTCTTTATAAATTTCCCATCCCTTCATACATCAGCCAGTTCTCCCCCAGGAAACTTGCTTTTGTCTCTCTGGCCTCGGCAGCTCCATCAGTGGGACAGATCTGGGAACGCCCCCAGGAGGGACCACTCCAGGAGTCAAGAGCGCACAAGTTTTACAGAAAAAAATCCCTCTACTTGAGACAAAAATGGGCTACATCTCTGCCTGTGTCCTCTGTTCTCCTCCCACTGGTGGTGGTAGTGCTGTGGCAGGTGTTGGGGGGTGGAGGTTCAGCATAATCCCCCATGACCCACAGCTCTTGAATAGGCCATGTTTATTTCTGAAGTGAATGCTTTTCTTTTCTTTTGGACTCTGCAGTATTGAGGCCATCCTGCAGCATGGGCTGGTACCAATTTTTTGTTTATGGACTATAATCTCCCCACAATGCGTACTTCAGTGTTAGAAAAGCACAATACCACAACAGTTGGTCAACAGTCTGACTGAAAATTACCTGTTTTAAAAAAATGTTTTCAAATCTATTCTGGAATATCTTGGAGTTTTCTTTGAATAATAACTCTTTTGGAAGGGAATTATTTTTGCTCTCTTTCTCCTATGAAACATTTCCTCCTGTTAAGGTAATGTAAATTAATAACAACCCCTCTTGGCCCCCAGGATGAGAACACACTTTTTGCAGACTGCTATTCTGCGTAGCAGCTGTCATTTTTAATGTGACTTTCCAAAGTTTTTTTCAGCAATTCCCATTCCCTACGCACTATGTACTTCATAGAAATGCACATACTGTTCTTCAGACTATGTTATATATATTCAATCATGCGAATCATAAATTTCTTAGTTCTCATGAAGATTGCATGTTTGTCACTATTTCTAATTTTCATATCCTTACCTGACAGGATTCTTTTGGAATGAACAAAATATAGCAACAGCGGAAGCATCTTGAGAGAGGTTTATGTGGGAGGAGATGGGGATAATAAACAGATATCACACAATATAATGCAACAAATAAGGGTCTGACTCAAATCACTTTAAAGGACAGAGAGTAGCCCCTTATTACCAAACTACAAAGGTGGCAGTAACTCCTTTCCCCGAGGTAGCACAGCTATCAAGAAAAAGACCCCTAGTAGTATTTTTATAGCCTTTGCTTGAAATGTTTTTGAAGGAAAGCTCTGACTTCTAAAGAGTTCTGAAACTGTGTAGTGTCTCAAGATAGATCTTAATGAAATTTGCTGCTATCAAAACTAGACTGCCTAGAATATGGCAGAGCCTATTAGGCCCGCAATAACAACATTGATTTTAGGGATTTTCCCCTCCCTCCAAATACACTGCACACTTTTTTGATGTACGAAGAGACTGAAGCTTCTTAAAAGATATTTTCAATGGGATAGTTCTGAAGACTTCAGATAAAATATTTCAGCACAGTACCTGCAGGGACAGGAGAAATTGCTTCAGTTCATTTTGCTTTAGTTAGAGTCATGTTAAATCAACTGCTCTTGGCGTTTGCAGGACTTTGTAGACATTCTTTCAAAAGTGTTTGAAAAGCTTCAAGTAGATGAAGGTCTTCAAAAGGCAACTATCACATGGGATTGACATCAGTAATGCTCCAAAGACTGTCCAAAAGGGCCAATACTTGATACAAATGAAGCTTTATTACCTTTTTATTCATCTCAGATACTAAGCATGTTCTGTCTTTGTTATAAGATCCATTTGCTGCTAAGAGAATACCTGATACATATCCTGATTACTAGGACACATGAGGGCCTGATTCTTCATAGCCTTGAAGGAGATATAGCTGTTTGTATGTGACTTTCATGTACTGACAGTTTAGTCAATAATTTGCAAAGTTTTTCCACCAGGAGCAGCGAGAACACCAAGCGCAGTGTAAATCAGACGTGGTGACATCCATTCCCTTCCACTGCATTTCCTTTGGGTGATGTGCAACATGGCACTGCCCAATGCAAGCTGAAAAGAGCAGTGTTCCAGTCTGAGCAATTGCAACAAAAGCTGCACTTCCCAAGATTTGCAGAGACAGGGATCTTGCCAGCCTTATTCACACAGGCAGCTCCCATTATATTTTAGCAGCTTTATTCATATAAATAAGGATTTAGTTACTGAAATTCACAAACAGTGAGACTTAAATGACTTACCACTGGAAAGTCATACTTGTAATAGTATAAATTCTTAGAGTTTAAACAAGAGGATGTATTTGCTTATCCATACTTGTGTGTCTGTAATTAAGCCACACTTATTCTAACAGAGGGAGGAGGCATCTTGCTGCATTACTGTTTCTAGTGGGAAAGTGAGAGATGTTTTCCTTCCCACTGGAGATGGGAAGATCCAGTGCAGGTCCTTGTAAAAGACTGTACACCTGAATGGAGGATGAAAATTTGCTTTTCCATGGAGGTAGTCTTTGTGTTTGTATAGGGAAGATGGTGACTGGATGTGTATCCTGTGGTATGAAGAGCTCCTTTAGATAACCGTTGCCTGACCCTGAAATTCACCCCTAGAGCCTGATCCAGCCACTTCTATGAAATATCAGTTTAAAAAACATGAAAGAGCAATACAATCATAGGAGAGTGTCTAACAGAGATATTGCACCACAGTGCTGTGGATTTTCCTGACAGATCAGTGTGCCAAACCCAGGTTTTTCACATCATTTAAACCTTGTTATGACATGAGAGAAAGCTGTATAACTGAAATAGAGTGGTGCCTATACCCACTTGTATAAAATTTGGTCAGCAGCCTGGAAATTCTGTTGCTTGTGATAAACGCTCCTCAAAGTGGCATATTTTCATAAATATGCAGCCCTTGCTGCGCAACTTTAAAGAAAACTTTTTTTTTTTTCTTTGATCGCAGACCTAGAGACATACTCATTCTTCTTAGTAAGAATCAGTAGATTTATGGCAGGAATGAGTGAATCACAGTTTTCCAAAAATGCAGTAAAGATACAATAATATCAGGAGTGGCCTTTAAAATGAGCTATAAGAGTAAGTTGAGATATAATATTCACGTAAGATGATGCACTTTCTCATTAATCCTTGCTGTATTTACAGATTGTTACTGTAGAGACTAGAGATGCAAGGTATTTTCTTTCTCTGGGAAAGCAAAGACATCTTAATATTTTCTTGTCAAAACTCACTTGCATTTTGGGGCTTTGAAGCAGGTTTGATGGAAGTGTTTTCAGAGGGAATAGGAGCAGAAGGCTCCCCATGATGAAAGTGCCTGTTGGCAACCTCTAACCTAGGCATCTGGGAAAGTTTAAACTGAACAGAAAGAGGCAGCAGGTATTGCTCATTTCTGTTCGCTTGTTGCTCCTTAGTATATTCAGTTCATGTTGAAATTTTAATCTATAATCCTAGAATGAGAGTCTAGTTCTTTCTTTGCACTCAAGAGCTTTTTATTCTTAATACAGCCCTTACTAAAACATTTTATTATTGCTCAAGATGAGACTTTGGGATAAATCACTGGTGAAGACTCACAGAAGAATTCAGGTTGGACATTGAAAGTATCTGCTCCAGACCTTTGTCCAATGCAAGGCCAGATCTGAGGCCAGTCCAGGCTGCTCAAAGCTTTTTCTACTTGGGTTTTGAAAATCTCTGGGGATGAGAAACTTGGTTTGCTGCCTGAGTGTTATCATGGGCAAAACTCCTTACACCCTGGATAAATCTGCTTTGTTACTATTTTCCCCACGATCTTTTATCTTCTCCTCATGTGTCACTGTGAACAATTCAGTCCCATCTTCCTGCTGAGCCTCTGTAGGCACTGGTAGCCAGTGGTATTATTAGGTATCTCAGCCCAGGTTCTCATAGGACAAGTTTCCCAGCAGGTTTCCCCTTGAGGCCACTCCAGTTTTTCCATGTCTGTCCTCTGCTGGGAGGACCAAAACTGGATATAGTATGTAGAAGTGGTCCAGTGTCACTGCCCATACAACTCAGAGTGCTGTTAACCTTGTGTCTGCTAAGAAGCACTCTGGCTCTGAGTTTGCTCTCCGCCAGGGTCCCTCAGTTCTCTTCAGCAGAGATGTTCCTCAGCAGTCATTCTTGACATATTTGTCAATGTGTGACAAGTCCTGCGCTCCCACATTTTTTATTTCCATCTTATGCTGAGCTCTCCTTCATCACATTTTGCAATGTCAGTAAACAGTCTTTTTCAAACCTCAAGCCACCTGCCCACATTAATCCTTGTTTCTTCTTTCTCTTGAAGGTGAGCGATGCATATTTGTGCTGTTGTAGGCCACAATGATTTGAAACAAAAGTCTCCATCTGAAATACCTTATGACAAGGCTTTTACTCATTTGGGGTTTGCAGCTGATGTAGTGAAACCATCTGACCCATCCACTGAATTTACTTCCAACAGTACAAGCAGTTTTTTAAAGTGCTTTTTATTTAAGTCCTTTAATTATGTACCTGGCTTGAGTTATTCATCCCCTGTAGACACATCACTGACCAAATCTCACTGTGACCTCCTCAAAGACATCCTGGTCAAGTAGAGTTATGCTCCACCAAAAAAGGAGAGAGACTGGGCTCACCAGCACAGCAGAGTTTGCACCAGACACAAAGTAATCTCAGTCAGAGCAGCTCTGTCTTCCCATTTCTTCACTCCTTGAAGTGCAGCATCAAAGATGGGAAAGAGAAAAGGTGTCAGTTGCTGCTCACCTGCCTTCCCAGGCTTGCACTGTTTGTACAATACCTGCCTGGAAATGCAGGGCAGGTGAGACATGCTGCCTTTCTGTCACAGGAGCCACTGGCACCCACAGCCTCCTGCACAAACATGAAGGAAGCTGGTGTAACAATGCTTTGTGCTGCTCTGTGGTGGGGACTCTGTGTCACCCAAAGACTGCCAGACAAGTGCTCATCACTGTTAGTGCGTCTGGCATAATGAGTCAACTGCATTTAGTATTTCTGAACAGAGCTGCTCTGGGTAAAATGCCAATGGACTTTTCATGCTGAGTCCAGCAGGCAGCTGTGAATCACATTTCAGCTTTTCTTTCTTTATTAATTAACATCCTAAATGCTAGAGGGAAAGAGTGTTTAACAGAAAATATTATCATATTCCTTAGTCACTTGGAAAATTTAAAAATATTTCTCCTTTTTACTGCTGGTAATCTTTACCACTCTTATGGCAGCTCTGCTTGTTCAGAGATTTTTAGTGATGAGTTTACCCTTTCTTCTTTTGTTAAAGTTTCATCCCAGGGAAATTGCTGCTTGCCAAGTGCATGTACTTAGGAAAGAGGGTGCAATCTGCCATTGCTCCGCATCTTGGATAAGGTCTTATTCTTTTAGCTCTTCCTAGACTTCCAGAGTCGAAGTTTTGATTGGCTCACAGAAGGCGATTAGGATTCTCGACACAGAATGACTTGCATTGCATCCATACAGCAGAACCTTTGCAACTTCTGGCAGTCGGACCCCTGCTGAAAAATGTCTGGGATAAGAAAAGCTAAAGAAAACTTAGAGGACTTGGTGGCTCAGTCTTCAAAAAAAAAAAAAAAAAAGCTGAGAGGTGAAATAATAATCAAATCTCTGGAATGTTTTACAAGATAACAAGTCTCTCTCTCATACACATGAATGTCAGTTGAAATGACCTTTTAAAAGTGTGATGGTTCAGAGAAAAAAAGAAAAATGTATTCTTTTGGATTGAGAATGTCATCAAAATGTTAGTCAGATTTGAAAAAAATTTGCTATCTTTGCCAGTTTGCTTCAAATGTTGAAGATGGGAAAGTACTGTATCCTATAAGGCTTTGAGATTTGAAACAGAAGAAGAAAACAGACTTCAGGAGTTTGCAATGTTTGTGGTTTGATTGATCACTTTTTCTCTATAATATGCATTAATGACTGTAAGATTCCCATAAATTCTTCCTTTGACCTTTCTGTTAAAGTATGATGACAAAATGACAAGTGCATTTCTTACAACTTTTGGACCAACAACAGATTGTGCATTATCCCCTGAGAACCTGGGCTAGCATTGTTCCAAATGTTTTTCTTTCATGTGGTAGCCTAAATCCTTTATTCTCTGTCTCTTCAGGATCCATGTTAAATATTGGTCCAAAGGGTGGGGTTTTTTATTAATTTTATGTTGCATGTATTACCTTTTTTGATTCCATTGTCTTATGGGTTCATGAATCTTTCTATGTTAATTCTAAGTTTCATGAAAAAATTCCTTTAGTAGATGGAGAAAAGGTCCATCTTGGATTCTGCGTGCAAAAGAAAAAAACAAATCTGAAATTACTACAGTGGCTGTTCTTATGTTTTATGCTAAAAGCTTAAAATCAATTTTAGTCATGTTCTTTCAAGGAAAAAGCGCCTGTGATCTCAAAGCTTCCAGAAATCATGGTATGCCTGATGGAAGTATGTGTGATGGAAATGAAGACATACTAGCAAATGATGGTGCTGTTGCAGTTGTAAACTGTTATTGCAAGCATGAGTTATTATGCAGATGGAACTGTTGATGTTTTTCATGGTTGCTGGGTGAGGTTTTAGAGCAATCTGTGGAATGAATGCTGCGGGCTTGTCTAGGTGGTCATAGGTGGTCATAGCCTAATAGTGGCCAAGTACGTGGTACCCTGTGCACCCTGATTTGCACAGCCAGTGCCTTGGAGCAGGGAGACTTGGAGCCTGGGAGAGCAGGGCCTAAGCAGACCAGGTCAGAAGGTGGGTCAGGGCTCACCAGCCCAAGGGAAAGGTTTTTACTCAGCCTAGAAGGTCTGCTTGTTAGATGCTGGATGGAGACTGATCTCCCCATCCTTTCCTTCTTCTGGGAAAGAAATGAGCAAAAAAGGCTGGGAAGTGTACAGTGAGTCTTTGATTTACTTATAATTAAAACCCCACTAATATAGATGGTTGAGATATGAAGATACAATGACCACATTTAAAGGTTACAGGTGGTGACTCATCAGGTGATAATGGGATGATTTCTGGTATTGCTTTGGTATCTTTCACTGATGCTATGAACAATACTGTATAAAATAGATAATGATATACAGAGTGGATTTCTTATGAGGAACTTCAAATAAAAGAAAGACAGATCTTCAGATGGACCTGTGGTCAGATGTGACAATGGTGCTGTTAGTTTACATGAGCTGAAAGCTTCACTGATTTTTGTTGAGGAGCAACATCAGTGCCAAGAGCATTAAATATAAGAAAAAAATTCAGAAAAATGACATGTTGCCAGCTGCTGCTTTAATCAATTTGTCAAGGCAACACTGGACCAAAAGTGGGAATTGATCTTTTAGGGTCCTAGTAACAATACCACTACTTTGATGTTGTTTCCTTCAGTGGTGAAAACGGTATTTGCAAGGACAAACTTGAGTGATTCAGTAATAGCAACAAAGTAATGTACACAAATACTGGAGATTTTCTATTGGAATGCAAGTGGAATTGCAGAACTTTCAGCTGGAAATTGAGCATACAGTGGTAGAGGTTTCTGAAGTCACCGCATTAGTTCTGGTTTGGCTGGTACTTATTCCTAGGACACAGAGACAAGAAATATAGATAGGAAGTCACAGCAATTTTTCTTGTCCAGAGAACTCAGCTCTGTCCAAAATGTGCACAATATGTTGTTGTAAAGTGGCAGAAAATAATTTGTTGTTATCTACCTCTAAGCAACTTTCAGATTTACATTGTAAATTATGCACAAGATAGAAAAAAACTGAAAGTTACTTCAAAGATACCTCATGGCTACAGCAGCTACAATAGGAAGTTTGCACTGCTGGCTCCAGGAATCATGAAGGCAAGACTGTTGTTGGACAAAATGTGGTGGGTTTCATTTCTGGTTTTTCTTACTAAACACTGTAGGTCATTGATAAAAATTTTACAAATACAGAAGTAGGTGAGTGAATTATTCATATCAATTCTTTTATTAGCAGACACAGAGGTCCTGGAAGATGGTAACCAGCAGCTCCCAGGAAAAATGTCTTTCCAGATATCACCTATCAAGTCTGCTAAAATCAAGACACCATCTTAAACATAATATGACTTTTAAATGAACTATTCATGGACATTTTTATTTGCCTTGTGAAATATAACCCATTGTTTTTGTTTTGATTGCCAGCTTTTCCATTCCATCCTGAGCGCTGGAGCCTTTCTTTCTTTAAATTAAAGTCCAAATTTCTATATAAGTAATTGATTTCTCATATTGAAACTTTAAATAAAGTGCTTTAAGTAAAGCTTGGACTGAGATATCTAGCTGATGACACTGAGATTTATAAGGGCAAGTGCTATTCATTTCTTGGGGATTCACTTAGTGATGGAAAGATGTTCTTTAGAAGTCAGTTTCAGTCTATAAGAGTTCAGAGGGGGCAGGATAATAATAATAATAATAATAATAGTGGTAATGACATAAATATGAAGCCAAAAGAGATGCCAGTGATGCTGAGGATAATTTGTTCACAGCTTGAATTAATTTTTTATTTTGGCTGTGTCAATTATTACTTCCAACAACCCACAAACTACTTCTTCTTCTTCTTCTTTTTCTTCTTCTTCTTCTTCTCCTTCTTCTTCTTCTTCTTCTTCTTCTTCTTCTTCTTCTTCTTATTATTATTATTATTATTATTATTATTATTATTATTACTACTTTGGTCTCCTAGTATGATGGGTCCACTACAAAAGCGAATCTCGCAAGTTTTAAGAGGATTTAAGAGTGAGGTGCCAGGGAGAGATATTTTTTGTGATTGCTGTTGTTATTAAATATTTTCTTGAACATGTAATTTTTATGGACATTTCTGTTAATAACTGTATTCAGGTTTTCCTTGAAACATCCCCCTGAAATTTCTGAAGTTCTTACTGTCAGAAAAACACTCAGAATCATAAGTAAATGTATTTTCATTCTTTTTCAGCTGAAATAAGATTGTAAAAAATAAAACCACAGGGTCTCCTTTAAGACAAACTTAGACTTACAAAATTTTCTTTGTCTCCTCAAATGTGGTGCTTCAAAAATGAGCCCAAGTCAGATTTCTGACATCAGATTTCTGGCCTCACTTCAAATACCATAAAGCTACAGGCTACATTGTTATTGTGGTTATGTGTTGACTCCAGGGGAGCTTCTCCACTTGTGGTACCTAATTGAACTTGCTCCACAGATCACTCTGTAATTGGTTCCTTTGGATTCTGCCTCCACTCGGAGTCCTGAGACCTCTGAGCTTCATTCTGTGCAAATACTGCATGTGCACCCTGGCTTTGGCCAATGGCAGCTGACCCTGGCCATGGAGACCATCTGGAGGACACCCAGGGACATGAGCCAGGAGAGAGCCAAGTGTCACAGCCTGGAACACTGAGGGACTGTGATGTCAGGAGTTATTGTGGTGGATTCTGCTGTCTGCCCCTATAGCTCTGGAGGTCTAAGTCAAAAACTTCCTGACCAGCAAGGACAGTGTTATGCGGGATGCACTGGTCAGAGAAACTGTGGTAGAAGTGCTTGTTACCCCAGATGTGTCTCTAAAAAGCAAAGGTGATGGAAGGGAAAATTTCCTTTTAAGGGAAAAGATGAAAACAGTGCCAGGGATCAGTGTGATTCCTACCAGGCTGTGGCTGTCAAGGTGACTGGCTGAGGCACTGTGTCAAGGTACTGAAATATTTCACAGATAGGAGGAAAAACATTAACTTAGCCATCAAGTCTTGTATCTCAAAATTATGAACTTATTGTTTAGGCTTATACCTGGCCTTTAAGAATTTAGAATTGACAGTTCATGCTCTTCTAACTATTATTTCTATTATTCAAGACGAGAACAAGATTTTCTGATGTTTAGCTCGCCAACATTTCTCAAGTTTGCATGAGCCAGTTATTTGTAATTGATATTGAAGGAAGCTGAAATGAAGAAACTTTCCTCTTGGCATGTGCAGAAAAGGCTAATCCTGCCAAGAGCTGGTTTACTGCTTCAACAACAGCTGGGTTTTGGTGCTCAGACAGTGAGTTCCTTAATTTCATCCACCTGACTTTAAAACAGAGGCATGAACTTGTTTAAGGGCTATTTTAATTAAAAAAATATTGTTTACATAAATTTAGGGCTAAATATAAAGTGACATTTTCAATCTTAAATGTAAACAGGTTGATTGACAAGAAGAAAATGTTGAGTCTTTTAAATGCAGTAGAAATAAAATTGGGGCATTCCTTACATGTTTTTAAATCAATCTTTGCTACCAAGAGGGAAATTAGTGGTGGTACTTTTAGAGTGGACAGTAAATTTGCCTCCAGTCAGCTGGCCTTAAGAATCAGACTTTTTTTTTCTCCTCTGAAGACAGAGGTACACTTCAAGTAAACAAGGCCTGTATTTGAACATCAGGGAGTAAATGCCTGGCTGACAGTGTACCTGGAGTGGTCCAAGGCTCCTGGGGACTCTTCTCCAGCTCTGAAAAAAGCTAAAAATGGATCTTCTCTCATTTTTTATCTCTTTTAAGGATGTCAACATAGAATCATAGAATTGTTCTGCTTGGAAAAGACCTCTAAGATCTTTTGAGTCCAACTGTTAATCCAGCACTGCCAAGCCCACCACTAAATCACATCCCCAAGTTTCACATCTGCATGACTTTTGAATACCTCCAGGGCTAGTGACTCAACCACCTCTCTTGGCAGCCTGTTCCAACGCCAGAAAACCCTGCCATTAGAGTTCATTTGTAAAAATGGAAATTTCTGACCATTCTCTCCTGCCACAGAGCTGACTATGTGTAGTTTAAACATGTTTTGCCAAAGTTAACTTTGAGTCAGATGCTTTTATGGTGATGGAATATGAATAGTTTTTATACGGCAAATGGTCTGGGTGACCCTGAGATTGGCCCAGCCCAGCAAGATTGATGGGGCAAAGCACTTGCCTGGTGCAAGGAGGATTTGCTAGACCAGCATAGGGAAGACTAACAGTGGTGGAGGCAGATAAGAAAACAACAGGATAAACCAACAGCTTTCTTTGGCTACAGGAAGAAACCCTAAGGAGCACCCCTGGCCAGTTGTGAGCCTAAGGGGAGGAGGACCCATGGCAACATTCCCACCCTCTGCTGGTTGTGGGTGACATCAGGTAATGACAGGACTGCTGCAGAGGCACAACAAAACACAAAAGAATGGTGGTGAAAAGCAGGCAGTGCCCCAGAAAAGTTGGGGTGCTGGTATGGTTTTGGTGGTATGAACATGTGTCTATGACCAGCACTAAAACAGGAGCAACAGGAAGTCTCCCTACTCTCCAAGGATTTATTTGGCAAAAGGGCAGCTGAATTTGGCAATTTGTCAGCTCAAGCTCAGTAAAGCCAGGGAAAGAGTTAAGGGACAAACATGTCTTAAGTGCTGTGCCCTCATCTGTTATTGCATCTGGGGATGCTTTGATATCCAGGGAAAGAAAGAGAACCTGTGGCAGCTCCATAGCACGGGCCAAGCCTCACAGGTCTGCCAGGGCCACCATGCCAGGCATTATGGACACACCACACTGGCTGTGGTAAGTCAGTAGGTGGTGGCACACAAATCAAGCCAATAAAAGTTGTTAGGAGAAAATATTCAGTAATTTGCATCAAGCTGGGAGAGGTCTGCAGGGAGGAAGTGTTTAGAGGAGGTGTGGTGCAATCAGTCTGTAGGTGCCTGGTATAGTGCTAGCTGCAGTTGAAGTGCTGTTTTCTTATTAGGAAACTGGCTCAGCTTTACAAGCTCAGAGCCTTTTCTGTAATTTCCCCAGTGTGCAGTACAGGACATAGCAATCACCTCAGTACCTTCCTCGTGCGAGCTGCTGCAAATGTCCCATTACATTTCTCATGTACTTTTCAGGGTAGTGCCAGTAATTTCTTCAGTCAGAACAGACCTTCCCTGTATTACAGTGAGATGAGGAGATTTCCTTTATGCATATTTTTGTTAGTCCAGTTTTGGGGGGCACCCAGGCTTGAAATGAGGTAAAAGCTTTAATGAGTGCTAGAGCGGTCTGGCTGATTTTAAGAGGTTTGTAAAGCTTTAATCCTTCAGCTAGAGACTTAAGGCATACTTCTGTCATACTCTGTAAGCTGTGAACTGAGGGAGCTTTGTTGAGTGGGGTAGGAGAAAAGACAGCTGAAGCTCACATCACTCTGATCTTGCTTCACAGAACCAAGAAAACTAGGGCTGATTAATGGCTCACCTTTTCTGGGTGCTGGGGACTTGGGGAACATGAAACTTCTCAAAGACCATTTACCCCAGTGATTCCACTGCTTACTTGTATGTATAATGTTGTGCTGAGAGCTATTGTGGTCTTCATTAAAAGTGTGCAGACAACTGGTTTGTAGTGAATTGCAGTGAATTTTGGAGAAACCAGTTGTCTACATGTTTTCCTTTCAAATCTGTTTATTTGCAGAATAGCAGTACTTCTGTTTTTCCAGAAACCTTGACCATACTGGTGCAGGTATCCTTTTTCTGTGTGTTTCTTTACACATGCTGTGTGTTGCCCATAGCCTGTTTTCTTCCTGGTTTAGCTCTGTTGCTGCCATTTCAATTCAAACCCTTTTTAGTGAACCTAGGGAAAGGAAGCTTGATGCCAAGAGTGCCATAAAGCTGAGAGCAACAATTGTGAATGCATAGGATAAGCAGGCTGGGGGTGAAAAAAAAAAAAAAAAAAAAAAAAAAAAGCAGCTTTGATTTTGCACTGAAATCTTTTAGGACAGCCATATTAATAATAAGCCCTACATATAAACTTGACAAGATTCTTTTAATTACACAGGTTGTACTTGAATCTATACCATATTAAAGCAAATATGCAAGACCTTACAAATTTTCATGGTCCAGCCATGAAAAGGATGCATAGATCAACGCCAAAGGGCAAATCAGTAAATTGCATGGGAGAGCTAACTTAGAAAGGCTGTTACAACAAAGAAAACAGATACAGAAGGAGCATATAATTGGTTATTCAAGAACGTAAAAACTTCTATTCCTGAAGTTTTGATTAGTTCACTTACAAACATTATGAAGAAGTGAAGGACGAAGGTCAGTAATTTATCAATGAAGGTCACTACAAAAAAAGGGATTGCACTAAAAAAAGCATTGAAGAGGTAATGAAAGCATAAAACAAACAGGGGTTAAAGTTAACATTACTGACAGATGAAGGAAGGTAAGACAGTTCATTAAGTGAGGTAAACAAGTCCATCTAAGTTCTGCCTTAATTCAGTTAAAATGCTTTTGAAGAGATCTCTCATTCTTATTGATCTTTCTCTACAGCATAGTGTCTGGTCTGGCTTCTCTTCCAAGGAACTGGGGTGAAGGCTGGATTGCCAACTCACAGAGGTTTTGAGTCAAGGAAAATAGTTTAAACTTGGTACACATGAAGAAAGCTGCAAAATCAGTCTGAAGAGATGGCAGAAATTATATTGAAAAAAAGAAGGTTTGTTTGCCTTTTGCCTTCTTAAATGAAGTGAGGTGTTCAGTGTTTCCCTCAGCTGATCAATATTTAACACATTTAAAACACATCTTGTTTTCTCTATTATTTTGTAATTAATAAAAAATAGAGGGGGAAAAAAAGAGAAGAAAAGAGAATGGGAAACAGGGAGAGAGGAAGAATAAAGTTAAAAGTTACCTATTCAAACAATCTTGGGTACTCTGCAAATTGTAAAAATGTAATATGTTTCACCTAAAAATATTTTTCAGTTTTCCTTTTTTTTTGTGGAAAAATTATTAGCTTTCATACAATGTTGATTACCTTTCTGAGGAAGTGCATCTTTTCAGTCATCATTACCTTTGCAAAAATTGTACAAACAATTAAATAACATGTGGGAGTCTTTCTGAATACTTCTGCTTTATGAGTCACTGCTAATAATCCCTTTGCAATGGAGAATGTAATCTTCTTGCCCTCAGTTCCTGCAGAATTGTGACTTGTGAAATCTGCTTTCTGGAAGTTACAAATTAATAATTAGCTTTGCAGAAAACAAAAGAACAAAACACTATGAGCTGGAATAAAACCTATGGCCTACAAAAAGATCCCAAGTCTATTTTGGAGCAGCAGATCATCTTCTTGGAGTTTATGAGGCATATATCCATACTACTACTGGGAAATGGTGGTGGGTTCAGAAGTGATTGTGAACATGGAGTACTCCCACTCCACTTGCCCTGCTTCCCACCCAACTAACAGCCTGATGGTTGTAGAGTCATGACTGTGGATGATCTGAGGCCTGACTAACATGAAGCTCTATTGCTGGGCATATACCTGCAGAACATTCTGTGCTCCAAAAGACACATTTCAGACATGCCTCAGCTCCTGCATCTTAACTGGCTGGCTGTGTACCCTTTATCATGTGATTTACAGGCAGCCCCTGGGCTGAGGACACAGCCAAACCAAGAGTAGGATGGGCACACGTCTCAGCTGGGATAGTCTGGGTGTTAATCCATGTTTTTCAATCCATGGCAATGGCTGGCTGAGGACCTGCCAAAGGAAGTGCTGCTCTGTGAAACTGGGGCAGTGCATGAACTGCAGAGACAATCAAATCTGAAGTGTAGTCTTTTTGTCTTTTCCTCATTTCTCAAGAATAAAGCATAAATGTAGAAGCGTGACTTATGTCCCAAGATCTACTGCTTTGCACTTTCTTCAGCCCTTGGTGTCACTGGGTTTGCTGTATTAGCCTACTGCTTTTTAGCACTGTAAATGGTCTTTCTTATTCCTTTGTTAGATTCACACCCTTCTTCAGTGAAACCATTTCTTAATGTAAAGGTTTGATAACTGAAAAGCCATCTTTCCTTTTTCTTTTTTTTTCTTTCCCCAGGGTTGTTTCATAAGTCCTAAGACTTGGTATTTTAAGGGTCTTTGGAGTACACAGCTAGGATTTAATTGTAAAATCATAGAGATGTGAAATTGGATATAACTTCACTTCCTGCATCATCCCCTTTGGTCCCAGTGATAGTATTAATTGAGTTACACATCTGTGATGTCCATCCTCAAGTCTGGTTGCAGTACCAGTAATTCAGACAAAGATCAAATAATATTTTTCTTCCAAGGAAGTATCATATAGATTTCCTACATATACTTTTGGAAAGATTGAAAATATATTAAACATGCAGCACATATTTTTATATTTTTTCATCCATCAATTTTATTCTTATTCAGTGTGAAAACTGTCAGGCTGATACTTAGATTAATCTTCCAGACTGCACACATCACCTGTAAATCACTCTGCTTCAATAGGGAAACCATTGGCTTGTGGAGCACTGGAGAGTATTTTTTATGGGTCACATTTTCCCTAGGTGCAATAATCTGCCTGCCTCATCAGAGGCACACTGACATGCAGTGATCAAGAAAGTCCTGCTGTGAGGCAAGGTGTGGATGGGAGCACTCACTGATGAGGGACAAGGAGGTCTCACTTCTTGTTGCAACGTCTGATCATGTAAAAAAGATCAAGCAAACAGAAATGATAATTCATGAACCCCGTGAAACTGGGAGAACCACAAGTTGATGACAAGCAACAGCATATTTGCAACTCTTTACTTTCAAAGAATATTACAGAATGAATTAATTGATCTACATATTTTGAGAAGATACAACTATAACCCACACAACTTTGATCCCCAAAGATTCATCCCTTTGTACAGGAAAAACATCAGCCTGTTTAACTCATCCATCACAAAAGAGGAATTGTTCCCATGCTTTAACTTAATGTGTTTTCTTCTTTTAATTAATTTGAGAAGCTATTCCACAGTGTCAGTGCTTTCAACTTGTGCTCACTAAGAGTCTGTTTCTACATTATTAGAAAACATGTCACTCAAGTAGCCCATCTATAATTTTATTCTCAGTGTTTACAGCCTGTAGAGATTTGTATACCCTTTATATTCATGCTCCTGCAACTGCTTTCCAGTAAAATTCTCCAATTTCCATATCTGGCTCTGTCAATCCTCATCAAGGCCACTGACTTCCATGATGTTTGAGCTATTTTTTTTTCAGGAGAAAATGTTTTATGTGGTCATCTTATGTGCTTGCTGTAGGATGTATTTGAGTACCAGATTTAATTTTTATTATACAGCATCACTAATATAAAACAGTTGTTATTTAGGTCCTTTTATTTAATGGTGGAGGTCTGTAGAGGGACCCTCTCCACAAAACAACTCGGCAATTTTCCAATCTAATTACTCAAGCCACATAGCTAAGTTAGGACCTCAGTACATTGTTGGAAGTGGGGACCATCTTCATGTCTGGGCATATCCTAGTAGTTCAGTGGTATATTTGACCCATCTGTTTTTATTCTACTGATTTTGGATCAAGAGTTTTTGAGAAAATGTTGAAAACCTTCAGAAACTTAGATTTATGTATTAGTAATATCGAAGGCCAAAATTAACAAGACAGAATAAAAGAAATAGCACAGAATGTGAGGAAAGACATGTTGCATGAGCATGAGAACAACAGTAGGTATTTTTTTCTATGTTGGCACTTAGAGCTCATGAAGAAAACCTGGGCAGGATGTCACCAGAGATGGGTTTGCCTGCTGCTGTTTAGCCAGATGATATTTGCCCTGGTGAGCACCATGCTGAGAGAACATCTCCATTTTGTTTGTTCCTGAGCCCCATTATATGCTCTGGGCCCCCACCTGGTCCCCCCACGCATGGTGGGAATACTCAGTAATAGCAAAAGCATTTTCCAGCCACACAATTCTCTTCCTTTGGAAGGTTTTTGTTTTCTCCTTACTCAGAAAGAAAGAAAGAAAAAAATTCTGTTAATATTTTCTTTATGTGATTACTTCAGTTCACATATTGCTAAAAAAGTTAAGTCACCACAGCCCTGTCTCCCTGCCTGTGATGTGAAGACAAAGAACTCTTAAGGTTAAAAGCAATGAAAATGTCAGAGCAAAAACTAACCCAGATACTGTTAGGGTGGTGTTTTTTGGTTTTTGTTTTGTTTTGGGTTTTTNNNNTTTTTTTTTTTTTTTTTTTTTAGGTAGAGCCCACATCAAAGAGGCCTTTAAATTAGTATTAGACTACATTTTCCTATCCTCAGAGGAATGAATAAATGAAAGGTGAAAAGAGGAGATGGGGAAGGACTTCAGAGACAGGAAGGGGACAGAAAGAAGAGGATGAATATGAATTCAGAGGTGGGAAAGGGGAGCAGAAAAGCAGAAGGAAAATAGAGTGGTTTTGCCACAGCACACCTGTCCTTGTTGTATAGGTGAGACAATTTTGCAGGGAAGAGTCACCTCCAAAGGTGGGCGTCTCTGAGTGCACAGTGTTCCCCCACTGGGGGAAAACATTTTTTTCCTCAGGTCTGTGTGCAAGCTGGATATTCTCTGTGAATTAACCAAATATCCACAACAAATTGTCATGGGGACTCTGGAATCCAAACAATCATGTGGCTGTCGTAAGAGTGGCCAGGAATTACTTGGAGTTGTAAAAACACCTTCAGGTCTTGTGTGAAGAAAATGTTTAACAGAAGCAAGAGATGATCCTCTGGACTTCATGTTGTTTGAGAAGGGAAGAAAGATTTTTCATGAAACACATACTCAGCAAAAGAAAAATGGATTTGGATTACTCCTGATCTTAGTATGAGGGATTTTTTTCTCAGTGAGACAGTTTTGGATGGTCATGATAAACTGGATATCTCACAACTGAGTTTATTGCTGAGCTCTGGGAGGACAGGTAATGAGACAAGACTAGGAGAAGTCAGTCAAGTTTGGTCTGCAGGGGCTGGGTTCATACATCTGCACATTCACACACATGCACACACACACAAACACAAAAAACAGTAGGACTCAGCTGAGGATGATGCAAGAGCATGCAGAGGCTCCAGGGTTGGGGGTGAAGTTCAGCTGAGATGGATTTGCTGGGGCAGGGTGTGTGCTTAGAGCATACGTGCTGCCATCATGAATATTTATTGAATCAACCCCCTCATACCTAGGCGTGCTGGCAATCATCCTCTCTAGATCCACAATTTACACCCTCCTGCCACTGACTGCACATGAGCTGAGGCCCCATTTGGCAAATTTCTTTTGAAATTTTGATTTATATGCTCCTAAAAAATCTTTATTACACTTCTCCCTTCCAGACAATTTACTTTGTTCAATATGTTTGGTTGTTGGGTTGAGTTTTTTTTAAGTTTAATTCCTACTTTCCATTTTTCAGTATTTATTATGCCACATTCCCATGGGGCTGTGACTGGCAGGTGGGTCACAATATACATAACTGATAGGCCCATCTGTCTTCCTTTCGCTGCATGCTACCCCCCTCTTTGTCTGTCTTTCTTCCTTTCTTCTTTCTTTCTCTCTCTCTCTCTCTCCCCCCTCTCTTTACCCCCCCACCCTGTTTTCTTCCTTTTTATTTCTCCCTCTCTCTTTCTTTCTTTGCATGTGTCATAAACAGCCAGTCTCAGGCTCAGTCCTGTGTGAGGATGAACAGACAGGTAGCACCAGCCTGAGAGAAGGCTATCAATAAATGAAGGGGGTTTAGTCACTTCACAGTAGGTTATGAAAGCAGATAATTTTATAATGGCTTGCATTATTTCTCCTCAATATTTGCAATTTTTTATCTTCTATGATACGTGGATTCAAACAGAACTAGAACTGTGCTTTTGAGAAAAATGAGAGAAACATCTTCATTTTCAGTTCCTTTTGTTGTGCTTTATCTCGGTTCTTTATCCTCCAGCACAAGAGCTCCTGCTTTTCTTAGGCTCCCTAGTACCTAAGGATTCCAGTGCTGGGGAGAAAAGTATAGATGCTAATACACTCTGAAAAAGCAATCAGCCTCTGAAAAACAGTCCACCTGGCTTCTGCTCTCAGTAATGCTTCCCACCTGAGATTTTGGGAGCTCTCAGCTTGGTTATGTGCCTGGTTTTTAATTTTAGTACAGGAAAAGTGAAAGTTCAAAGCGCCGGGAGAGCTGGCGCTGGTGGCGGAATGCGAGTGAGAGCCCGCAGGGAGCGGGGGCCGGCCGGGCACCGAGAGCCCTGATCCCGCCGCGCACCCAGCCCTGTGTGACACCGCGACACAGACTGCCCAGCTCCCGGGAAGGGAAACGCAGCAAATTGCTCCTGTCCTGCCAGGCCAGATGCAGGAATGGCAAGGTGACATGGAGATCTGTGGTTCCCAGCATAGGTACAAGAATCCAAGGGATGGCAGGCAGCATGGTTGGATGGGAATCTGGTCTCTGACACTCTGAACCTTTATCCAGCGCTCTGTGAAGGTGTTGAATCAAGGTGATGCTCAAATCCCGCTAGGAACAACATTTACCATCTGTAGCTGAATGGCAGAGGGCCATTTCTCACACTCTCCTTTTTCTCNGTGGGATGATGCTCAAATCCCGCTAGGAGCAACACTTACCATCTGTAGCTGAATGGCAGAGGGCCATTTCTCACACTCTCCTTTTTCTCTGTATAGTTTGCTTTGTGGCACTTTTTCTTACCTTGCTGTTCATTTTAACTTGCATTATTTATTGCTGTTTTACTCAGCAGCACCCAAAAACTGAAAATGGAGTCATCCCACATTTTTTCAGCTTATACTTGAAAAAAAAATAGGCAACAAAAAAATCCAACGGCCTGTCTTTAACCTTTGGTAACCCTGACATTCTTTGCACTAAAGTGTCTGATATTAAAGCAGATTGCTTTCATGCCTACATAAGTAATATCATATGCTTCACATCAGTCTATGCTCAGGCTAGCTGAATTCCCACTGTATTATTGCCTGTGAATGTACACTCTGTGCATACTAAGAATGGTCTATCTGAACCGGCTTGCCTTTCAACTTTTTGAAAAGGAGTTTTATTGGTTTGTTAGATAACTATGGCAGAGGAATATAGTTTAAAGAATGATGGTAATGTTTGTGTCTATTGGTGTCTAATGTTTGTGTCTGTTTGTGCTTGGCAAGTGTCACCAGAAAAGTAGAGCTGAGAAGAGAAACAGCCTTAAAAGCCTGCTAGAATTAGTGAAGAAATGGTGTCCTCTCTCCCCCCACAGCTGCTAACCAAGATCACGCCTGATCTTGGTGTAGTTAAAGAAGCACTTAAGAGGACTTCTAAATTTTTTTGTAAGCAATGTGCTTGGATCTTTATATATTTTTCTGTTTGTTTTTTTTTTTTCCCCTTTAGACAGTAGGTGTTAGAAGGAAATCCATCAGAAAGCAGAACTTTAAGCCAGTATGATTTACTCTTATTGTCAGGTGGTCCATGTCTGTGAGAGAATTGTTTTCAGGCCCGCCAGTGTTGCCTCTCAGCTCTTCGTCCGGCTCCAAACTCTTCTCCTTGAGATCTATCTCTGTTTCTGACTTGCTTTGATACACAGTTTCCAGTGTTAGAGTTGTGCTCTGTTTTATGGGAGAAATAGTCCAGGTTTCTGTAATGTGGAGCAGTAGTCTTGTACGTAAACACAGAACCTGGCCCTATGCTGTTGTGGGATTCTCTGTCTTCTAAAAGCCAGGGCATGCTTATTGAAATCTTGCAACCCACCTTCTGGGGAGCTTCAAGATGGTTTTATTGTTGTCCCAGTATCCAAACCCAAAATGATTTTTTCACATTAGAGGTTCACTGGCAAGTGAAATGAGTCCCTCTCTCCCACTGAGCACATCACACCACATGTGTGTAAGATATTGTGTGAAAAATGCCTCACTTTTAACCTTCTTTCCATATACAGGGCTTGTGTTAAATTCCATAGTTCACTGCTAATTTGGCAGGCTTCATCTAGGCTATCTGCATATATGTATATGTGTGTGTGTCTATGACATACATAAAACTTGGCAAAAACTTTTGCTGCCGGAGATACAAATTCCCTTGCTAGAGCAAGGCAGGTGTAAGGTTGGACCAAATGTTCATCTAGGTCCTCTCTTGGGCAGCAGGCAGTAACAGCTTTTCTGGAAAAAGATGGAGAACTAGGGCAATGACAGAACAATAATTTTCCTCACGTTTTTCCAAGGTTTGAGCAATATGTGGCTATTGGGCTTCTTTGACAAGCATCATCTCAGTCTGCAGCCGCCAGTGGATTTATCATCCATAAATTATCAATTTTTCTAACCCTTTCATAGTGTTGAACCTACTTTGTTATCACAGTCACTAAGTAGAGGAAAAACAACCACTGAAGAATCAAACATTGCTGCAGTATCCCAGAGTCTAGCCTTGGGTCACACAGCATATGGATGTACTGACCACAAGAGAGTGCATCCAACTCTTGATTCTGAGTGTAAACCACAAGCAAAAGGTCTGCATTATCAGCTCAAATACCTGTCTTATGCATTTCCTTGCCTTCTTTTCACTAGAGTGTCTCAGATGCAGTACTAGAGGTAGAATATTAGCTTTGTTTGATAAATTTCAGGTCCAATATTGTTTGTTGTGGTGGCCTTTTAAGAACTGATAGACGTTGGGGAGGGAGGGGGAAGAGATGGTAGATGAATGGGCCATGAGATTGCTTTCTGATGCTGAAAAAGAAGCGAGTGCAAATTTTTTTTGTTCCCTTTACATGAGTCAAATCCGAGCTGCTCTTCATTCTGTGCTGAAGTTTCTATTGTGTAAGTAATCATATGGGCATATTTAAGTGCTGGGCTTTTTTGAGTTAAATCCCATTCAGACTGTTATGACTGTGTTTAATCTTTGAAAGATGGGTGGGGGGGGGAAATCTGTTCTTCAAAAAAGAATCCTTTTTATATTGAAAACTATAGGATTCTTATCTTTGATCTAAGTAAGCACAACTGTACCATGTCAGCAGCATATTAGTGCCAAGGCATGTGTGTTGTACTTTTTAAATGCTGTTTCAACATGTGTCATTGGATCTATGTTCCTACAGGCTCACAACAACCTGCACCCTGGTAACTACATGTTGATTGAAGCACCCTTATGAAAAAAAGATATAAATGTTTGTGGTTAAGGTGATAACCCTTTTGTTTTCTCTGTAATCCATCACAGGGCTTGTCAGCCCTGACAGCTCGAGTGGATTTTTTTGAACACCTCTTTATCTGACAGCTTCATGCATCATAAAGCAGCAAATAGAATTAGATCAAAGTCTAAGAGTCACTGTAGGCTTCGTAAGGTATGCAATCCTGTTTGTATCTTTATCCAGGCTCTGACAGTTCATTTTAACTGGCAACAGGGGGAAGGAGGGAGAAGGAGGAAAGTTTCTTTTCCTTTTAAGAAGGTACAGTAGTGCTGCATTTTTAAACGTACACAGCTTTCACATATCATTTCCCCTTGACATCTGTGATTCCCTGCGTACTATAGCATACTACATATATTTTTCAGTGTTCAACAACAGCAGTCACATTCTCAAAGAAAAAGGCTTAACAAGTGTATGAGGCCATGTACCCATATGCTTTAATAATCCTGTTTAATTTTGTTTAATATCAATGGCAAAGATTGACAGAGCTCAATCTAAACAATGGAATATTGTCCAACTAGTTCATGCCAGATTCTCTGAATTACTGTGATGGACAACAGGTTCACCAAGTGTCCACCCTAAACTCCCTGGATACAACCAGCATTTGCTTATTAATAAACAACGAGGAGAGGAGAGGAGAGGAGAGG